>MU226990.1:938803-967748 GCA_018584345.1 Thuja plicata
GTTCTGGATCTACCACTAGCCTACAACATTCTACTAGGGAGACCATGGATCCACGAGATGCAAGCTATACCATCCACCTATCATCAATGCATCAAATTCCCACATAATGGAATAGAGGTGACAATTCTTGTAGATGCCAACTACGCTTGCAACAATATTAAAGCAGGGAGCATGATCCCACACAACAAGGAGGCTATGGATGTAGTTACTCCTGAAACTACCAAAGACATGGTCATGAAGGGCTTTAGATAAACATTGAAACTTCAAGAAATAGGTATGGGAGAATACAAGTTGGACCTAACTCCCTCGCTGACAAAGCTTCCAGTATCACCAAGATCTTATGGAAAACCATCATCAAAACTCACACCTCTCGTAGTCTAGGAACCAAAAGTACACAAGGCTACTGGTATGATAAAGGCATCCACATCTTATTCATATAACATATAAGAGTAGGCAGTCTTAAATTGGCTTTACAAAGGAGAACCAGTAAACTCTGAGGTCAAAAATGTAAAGATATCCCCCAAATAGTATGGAAAGGGATACGATTTCCTCAAACAAAAGGGATACAAAGGAAAAGGACCTCTGAATGGCACAGGATGAGGGATCATCGAACATATACCCATGGAGTTCCACCTCAACAAAGATAAAATAGGATTGGACTTTAATACTTAATTCAACAAACCTACTTCCAAGAAGAGTCCACCTTCTGAAGCAGAGAGTGATAAAACAGATGAAATAGTCTCAGACCCATGGCTTTATGAGAGATTGCTACATATTGGTACCGAGAATCCTGAATATCAAGGCGAACACTATGTACCTAGTTTTGAGGTACCACAGGATCTTCATACTCCTTTGCTAGAACAACCACCCATTCAAGAGGTAGGAGACACCGTAGCTACTATCACTCAAGAGGAACCCCGACCACAGAATTCACATCCTAACTGGGGGAAATTGGTCACCATTATACATGTCCTAGATCCACCTCACTTTGATCTACATGCAGCCAACCGAGTCCATCAAGTAAACATTGCTAAATACTTGAATAGATCTGATGATGATGTCATAGACTTTCATGCCTATGAGACTGATCGGTTATCTATTGCTTCTGAAGAAATTGGGATAGACATGATTCACATGTTTGCAGCTCCCATAGCTCCTAGTAGGTGACCTAACATCCCTTTCAATGACACTGATCCTCCTAAAGCAGAAGAAGAGTTCCTTCCTCTAATCAAAGACGAAGACACTGGTGAATACATAAATCTATAAGAATTTCATAGGCTACAAGCAAGAAGCCTCCTTTTACAAAGAGATGATGACGAGTTATCTACTAATGAGTCACTAGAGTTTGATCCATATATGACTGGCAATGACCCTTTTAACAATGATCTCGCTCTTATTGATCTAAACATCGAAGATATTAACTTAATAGACCATGTCATGTCGGTTAACAGTTTTGATGCTAACATGATGCTGTCCTTCTCAAAATCTAACTCCCTAAAATTGGTACTTCCAGACCTCATCGATTGGACTAAAATAGATCCTACACCTATGTTCAATTTTTCCAATGACCACTCCCTGGCTTGTTACCTTAATGCTTGTGAGCCTCACCCTTCTTCCACCAATGTAAGGAGCGAAAACATGTCACAGGAGGATATCAAGTTTCTCAGTCACAAATTGAAAAAGAAAAAGAAAAAGCAGACTGATGGTGAAAACCACTCTGTGGCAGTATCAGATCCCAAAATAGTAAAGAAAAATGATGTATCCAATGATGAAAACCTCTCAGAGGCGCCAAAGGATGAGACTCTTGATATCCTCCCTGAACACTTTCAGGAAAGATCTTTGGTATTAATTGAACCAACACAACCGGTGAACTTGGGCACTATTGAAGATCCTCAAATAGTCCATCTAGCACAATCCCTATCAGAAATGAAAAGGTACAATTCATAGAATTCTTGAAGGAGAAAAATATCAACTTTGCCTGGTCCTACACTGATATGCCAGGACTGGATCCCAATCTCATTATGCATCACTTATCTATAGGTCCTAGGATCACACCTATAAAACAGAAACTGAGAAAAATGCATCCTCATGTTGCATTACTGGTGAAAGCAGAATTAGAAAAGTTGTTAAAAGTTAGATTCATTCGGGTCATTGCCTATGCAGCTTGGATCTCCAATGTGGTCCCTGTTTCTAAAATTGATAAATCTATTAGGAGCTGTATGAACTTTAGGGACCTCAACAAAGCATGTCTGAAGGATGACTTCCCTCTACCAAATATTGACATGATTATAGACCTTACAGTTGGCTACCAGATGTATTTCTTAATGGATGGATTCTCAAGTTATAATCAAATCAAAATTTCCCTTGAGGATCAAGAGAAAACTGCATTCACATGTGCATGGGGCACATTTTGCTGGAACATCATGCCATTTCGGCTAAAGAATGTCTGAGCAACATATCAAAGAGCTATGACCATATTCCATGACACGATGCAAAAAAACATGGAAGACTATGTCGATGACACATTGGCTAAATCAAAAGAAAGGGGTACTCATATTGCAGATTTAGGAAAAATATTGGATCGAATGGAACAATTCCAACTCAGGCTCAATCCAAAGAAATGTGCCTTTGGGGTTCAATCAAGTAAACTCCTAGGATTCATAGTATCAGCCAAGGGAATCGAGGTAGATCCGGCAAAATTAAAAGCTATTCTAGAAATGACTCCTCCACGCAATATCAGTCAAATGAGGACACTACAAGGGAGACTCCAGTCTATCAGGAGGTTCATGTCCCAACTTGTAGATAAGGCACAACCATTTACTAAGCTACTACATAAAGGGGTTACATTCAACTGGGATGAACACTGTGAAACCAAATTCAGAGAATTAAAGGCCTACTTGGCTTCACCACCTATTCTTATGGCACCTATTCATGGGAAACCTTTGCTCCTATATATTTTAGCTACAACTACATCAGTAGGAGTATTACTGGTGCAAGAGGATGAAACAAAGAAAGAGTGAGCTATCTACTACATTAGGATAACTCTAGTCACTTATGAGCTTAATTATAGCCTTATTGAGAAATCATGCTTAGCAGTTGTCTTTGCATCACATAAATTAAGACACTACATGCTCTCACACACCGTCAAGCTCATAGCTAAGATCGATCCTCTGAAATATCTTTTAAGAAGAACATCATTAACATGCCATTTGGCAAAATGGGTCCTCATTCTAAGTGAGTTTGACATTGAGTATGTTGAACGGAGGGCTATCAAAGGACAGGTACTTGCAGATCAACTGGCTGATTCACCGCTCTAGGATGATACACCAATGCTAATTGAATTTCCTGATGAAACAATCATGCATCTCACTGAACATTCATGGAAAATGTAGTTTGATGGGTCATTTACTCAACAAGGATCTAGAGCTAGGGTTCTCTTCATTACTCCATAAGGATATAAGATTCCCAAATCTTACAAATTAATGTTTCCATGCACCAACAATATCTCAGAATATGAAGCGTTGGTCAATGGTCTCAAGCTCACCATAGAATGGAAGATCATCAAGCTAAACATATACGATGACTCCCAACTAGTTATCAATCAAATCAATGGGGAATATCAAACAAGAGATGAAAAATTGATGCCCTACAAACAACTAGTTGATGATTTAAAGAAATACTTTGTCTTCATCACCTTTCAGCAGATACCAAGATCAGAGAATAAAATTGCAGATGCTATGGCTACCTTGGCATCCATTTTACAGCTAGAGGAGCATCAATTCCGCTATGACTTTTTGGTGGAAGAAATATCCTATCCTGCCTTTGCCAATCCAAAATATCAAGTAATCTGTGCCTTAAATACTCCTGAGCAATCCTGATATGCCAGTATTATTGCCTATCTTTCGAACCAAACCATTCCTGCCAATCTATCTAGAAATGAGAAATGATCCCTGATTAGGACAGCATCACGTTACATCCTCATAACTAACAACCTATATCAACATAGTCTCGACGATACACTTCTTCAATGTTTAGAAATAGAAGAGTCTGATCTAGCTTTAAAAGACGTCCACGAAGGTGTATGTGGATCACACTCGAATGGATTTTCATTAGCTAAAAAGTTGCTCAGGGTAGGCTATTACTGGCCTACAATGGAGAAAGATGCTATTCAATTTTCCAAAGCATGTCTTAAATGCCAAACACATGGAAACCTCATCCATGCTCCTGCCCGAGAACTGATACCTTTCATAACACATTGGCCATTCCAGGAATGGGCCTTTGACTTGGTTGGACAGATACATCCCAACTCTTCAAATGGACACAAGTTCATCATTATAACCACTGAGTATTTCACAAAGTGGGTCGAGGTTGTGTCGCTAATCAAAGCCACTGGAAAATAGGCGGCTATGTTCATTTTAAACTACATTATTTGTAGATATGGGATACCCTCTTCAATTGTGACAGACAATGGGGGCCAATTTAAAAACCAAGACATTGATGACCTCTGTGAACAGTTCCATATTAGTCAACATTGCTCTTCAGTCTGTTATCCTCAAGGTAATGGACAGGCTGAGGCATCAAACAAAAACATTCTCAAAATTCTACACAGAACTATGAGCAAGTCTGGCAGAGACTGGCATTTACAACTAAATCTGGCACTATGGGCCTACAGAACAAGCTTCAGGACACCAACTGGAGCCACGCCATTTTCTCTAGTCTATGGCGCTGAGGTAGTACTACCTATTGAGGTTGAAATCCCATCTTTATGGATATCTTTACAAGGACTGGTTACTGACGAACAGTACCGCATTGATCAAATAAATTCTCTGGACCTACTGGATGAGCGCAGACAACAGGCGTTTGATCATCTCAAAGTATACCAAGCAAGAATGTCCAAAGGTTACAACAAGAAGGTTAAACCATGTAAGTTTGAAGTAGGGGACCTTTTCCTAAAAGAGAATCCTAAAAACCAGCCTAACAGAGAGCAGAAAGGAAAATTTGAACCTAACTGGTTGGGACCTTATGTTATCACTGCCACTTTTGGGACTGGAGCTTATCAATTAGCTACACTTGAGGGAGATGTTCTTCCTGATCCTATCAACACCCTACATTTGAAGCAATTCTATGCTTAATGTTTGACTAGCAGATCCTGTATAGTAAAAAGTTCTTGCAAAACACCAAAAACATTCAAAAAATTGATCCTAAAGAAATCCAAAAACAGTGGAAAAAGTCCTTCAAAATGGGTATCCTTGGTGAAAACCTGGTAAACAGGCACCTTGATACTACAAAAACATTCAAAAAAGCAAAAATAGAAAAAAAATAGAAAAAAAGAAAAGTGCCTTGGTGAGCACCTGGTAAAACAAGCATCTTGGTAGCAAAAAGAAAGAAAAGACTCTTGCCAAATGGTGAAAACCTGGCAATCAGGCATCACTTGTGTTCTACGCTCCATCTATCAATGCACTACTGATACTAGGCCGTCATAATTTTGCCTATGCTCATACACTGACTTTATTTTCCTACATGACTATCTTATCCTCGCTTGGGATTTGTCTATCTTTACATCTTAAGAATAGGTCATTCTGCATTGGGGGCATCTTTGTTAGCATAGTCAGTTATGGTTGCTAGGTTTCTCTAGGATAGTTTGGCTCATGGACACGATGTTTCTCAACACATGCAAAACAATGTCACTTCCACAAAGGTGTCTTTTGACGACATGGGACATGACATTTACCTTCATACACATTTCTACAAGGCTATTCTGGGTCGCAAACATGAATGAATTATCCTATCAAGGCACAGACATTGAACACCATATTGCTTATATTTTGATTTTCTGATTGATGAATCTTTACTATGTTTGACGCAATGAATGAACAAGTACTACTTAAAGACAATTTGACAATGGTTTGATTATAATTCTTTTTATGTCCTGACGATGTTTTCAACTGGGGGCATCTAAGTAATTATGAATTTTATTTGACTGATGCACAATTTATAATTTATTGTCTTCTTAGTTACTCAATGACGTTTGCGCAAAGACAAAGAGTCGCCAGGATTTGGGGCATAATGTCTTCTTAAATTTTTGTGTATGGTGATTGTTTCAAATGAACCTATAAATTTCACCTAACTTAGATGTTTATGGTAAGAGCTGCCACTATGGGTGAATAGCCGCATATATCTCGATCTTGGTTGTGTGTAAATTACGACGAGTTTGATGCAATTTTCTTATCTATTTTCTGATCCAGATTCTCACTAAGGTATACAAATCATAAATGTACCCAAGGATATGAATTTTCAAGGTCATTACGAGTTCAATATCTTGCCTTAATTAGAGACAGGTATATTAAAAGGAAGGTGACTTTTGTTATCCTGGCTTCTATGCCTTGATGCCTAAGTCTATTTCTGACATTTCAATAAAACATAGTATTCATATTATCATAATATTAGTGGGTATTAGTGATGATTATACTATTTGATGGTATCCATTTCAAAAGTGCCCAATGATGATAAAAATGCTGCAATATTTGCTAAATCAGTGACAAGTCCTAAGAGTCTTCATATAGCTGCATTTAGAGATTGCCTAATGCATTTTTCAAACAGTACATAACAAACATAAGGAATTTTAAGCTCAAAACATGGTTTCTATCTTCTTCTACCACTATCAAGTTAATTACATCATTTATATTACTGATATCATCCATACCATACATTTTACATACATTTTGAAAAGTGAAACTGAAAATACAAAAATAAAACATCCATGTATTGCATTTTTAGTTTTACATCCTAAATGCATCCATACATATATTTTTGCATCACTGGAAAATAAAAGAAAACATACATTTGCATTTTCACATAGATATCATTTGTTCACATCAGTAATGTACTTATCACATTCACATTATAAAAATGATATTCTCAACTATAACTAACTCATCACGAGATCAAGATATCATCACATGTGCGAAAGACATAAAGAGAATCAGTATGCTAAAAAGCATGAATCGGATATATATATCAATGTAATGTACAAAAAGGGGATCTCAATAGGATCCAGATATACATGTATAAATCTCAAAAATAACATGGTTCACAGTATCAACTCTGGCTCGCCCCCTCTCCCTGATCAGGAGGAGGAGGAGGAGGTGGCATGAATGGTGCTGCTGAAGGTGGAATGGCCCCCTTTGACTGCTGAGCAATGTGTTAAAAGGTGGGTTCCCTCTGACCCTCAGGAACTACCGCATGATATAAGGCATAATAGTAAGTCGCCCTCTGTCCCTGATGGACTGCGGTCCAGGCCTGTGTGTCCCTCTCAGCTTTTAGCTGCTCAAGCTATCTGTCCCTGTCTACTAACAGTGCCTCTATAGTAGTAACTCTAGCCTCCAAGGCTGTGATCTGTGCTCTGAGCTACTCTCTCTCCTACTCACACCTTGATAGAGGGTCCTCATCTCTGCCAGGATCCTGCTCCTGCACTCTCTATCTCCACTATCTTTGCTGCTCAGGAGTAAGTAACGGGCCAGGATATCTCTGTGGGGCCACAAATCTGTACCTCTGGCATCTCTGTCCATTGCCACTCGGACCGCCAGTATCTACTGCCTCACCACCTCCCCCCCAGTCATCACCATCATGTCTATCATCTGGGGGAGGATGCTTGCCACCTCTGCCTCCATCTCTACCACCATAACGACCCCCATGTCTGCCTGGTGCTCTATCTTGGCCACCTCTCCCCCTGACAGGTCAGTCCTCAAGTTCATAATCCAACGGCTCCTCTATATAAGGAATCATCTCCTTCGACACTGTAAATCATGGAAATGGATGCTAAAGCATCTCTACAGCATATCCATCCGATACTCTAGCATCCTCAACATCTGGGCGCAGGTCCTAGTTTATCGCTACCATGTCACGGATGTCCTGTGCAGTAGTATCATAAGTTAGCTAGGCTCCCCAGTCAGCTACCTCATCTCTAATCTATGTGTATACTACCACATCCTCAGTATGGACCTGTCGTTGGCCATACTACCTCAGAACCCTGGTGATCAGAAAGTGCTCTATGATGTACCTGGATCTGGCCTATCGGATATCTATTCTGACACAAAAAGGGGCCCTACCGAGCATCAGATGTCCATACCTCACAATCTAGGTATGGTCACCACACAACCTCTGTCATATCATCGAATAATCAATGCCAATACTCAACCTTGCCCAGGTGGGGCTGCTGTAATAGACCTGCATACATATATACATAGGGCTGCTCTGGTGCCCTCTGCCTGTCACCAATCGGCCATGTCACGAGAATGTGCTCCCAGGCCCATACCTGAAGAATCAATATACCCACAGTCATGTTGCGGGTATGGTGGTAAACGATCTCATGCAGCTCTCGGTATATGTGAGCAAAAATGTAGCTCCCCTAGGCAAATCATCGGCAATGGATGATCATCTGCTCTACCATACTAACCCAACCCACCAAGAAACTGTGCTATCCTCTGTCCAGCATAAGGATGCTGCCTACCAATCTAGCTAAGTATACAGCTAATCGATCATAATGATCGACCATGTAGTCCCAGCACAGGTATCTGCGATCTATGCTGTCACCTTAGAAAAATCTCCATGTAGTCCCAATCGCCACGCCAGCTCTAGACTCAAAGAATACCTCATGACCCACCATGGGCACATGCAAGATCCTCCAAACATCCTTAGGTGTCATGGTGATCTCACCGGTAGGAAGGTGGAAGATGTTGTGCTCTGAATGCCATCTCTCGACCAGAGTAGTCAACAACCCTCAATTTACCCTGATCTCGGGTAAACCTATCAATGCTCGCAATCCACACTGAATCACGATAGACTGCTCATCTTCTAATAATCAGCCAGACAACGCTAGAACTCATGCAGAATAAGTGCCTCGAAAGGCGACTACCTCAAACTGGGCCTGATTTTTGACAGAAAAGTAAAGCATCAGCATTCTATCTACCACAAAGGGCATATTCTTACTCTACTCAGTCATTTCAAGTTCGCAGGACACAAACAGATCAAAGCAATTTGCAAAGATAATTATTTTACTAGATGTGATCCTAGAAATATAGGATGCAATTGCGCATACAGGATGCGATCCTAGAAAAACAAGATGCGATCCTAAGTGCAGGGTACGATCCTTGAAATTTGGGATACGATTCACTGATGAAATCTAGCTAAAACATAACTAAATCTAAAGAACTGGATGCGATCTAGGAAAACCTAGATGCTACGCAGAATCTGGTAAAAATTGGATACGATCCAGAAAAAAATGGATGCGATGCGCGTTTCTCAAGATGCGATCCAGAATCCCAGACGTGATCCTATCTTTTACTAGCTTTAAAATGCACAAAAATGCTTGTAATTCAAAAATTCAAAATTCACAGGTAGTTTATCGAGCACTTACCGGCGGTGGGTAGTCGGTTGGTCACTGGTGTCGACGGCTCATCTCGAATCAATTTTTCCTCACGGGGACCACCATTTTCTTTGTAGAGCTCTCTAATTGGCTATAGCTGAATGTCAAAATGAATAGTGAAATGGTCAATTTGGAGACTTATATGGGTCTTTTGGGACATTTAGGGTTTCTAGAAGTCCTCCCAGACAACTACAAAATTATTTGTGTTCTCTTTTCTTCAATCGAGAACTAAATCGAAGGTGCCTATGACATTTTCAGCAGCACAGTGTCATTTTTGTGACAGTTTCAAAAAATTATGAATTTACTTCGTTTATTCAACATATTGGTAAAAAGTGCACATTTCATCATACATCTTGATCTAAACATCATTATTACTCATATTTTCCCATAATTAACTTGATAATCGTGTGTTTATTTTTAAACACACCTCCTTCTTCTTCACTCTTTCTTGTCCTATTCCTTCTTGCAAGTGTTCTGATCTCTTCAACTGAGGGATTTCTTTCTTTTCCTTTGATTTCATTCCCGAGGGGGCATGATCACACTATCATCAATTAAATTTTTGCTTAAAACTGCATTAAAAATAACTTCATTATCAAACAAACTAGGCGCATAACAGTTCCTTGACAAAGTCGAAACTGTTGGATAGAAAACTTTGGTTCTCATAAGCTGGATATCTTATGTTTCTTCATTTAAAATATTTTTAAAGCTCTTGGTAGCTTCATACTGACTTTTGGATGACAATCAAGTTCAGAATCAATATTATCAATTTTTGGATGACAACCAAGTTCAGAATTGGTATTTTAAAAATCTTTTGTTGATCTTTGGATGACAACCAAGTTCAAAATCAATTCTATCAGTTTTTTTTAATCAAGTGTGAGACTGATCTCATCAACATTTTGTTCGACAACCAAGAATGGAATTCTCAATCTTTTTGAAGTCAAAATCAAAAACTTTCTTTGAATCAATGCACTGCTCGCACATCAATTCAAAAAGGGGCAAATGTAACCACCTAAATTTGGTCTGTTGCAACTATGGACCCTATTTTCCCTAAGTGTGATCATACCCTCGATTTATGTCCAAACGACCCTGTTACTGCTTGGCATAATTTTTTAAATCAATTTAATGTCCTAGGTGATTTTTATCATTGATTTATATTAAATATTATAGCCATAATTATTCAAATCAATTTCAACGAATCAAATCAAACAAAAATCAAATATGGCTATAGTATTTAATTATAAAAGAATTAAATAAATCCCAAAATCAAATACCCACTTGCAATTAACCCATTCCCCTAGCCTATTTAATTTATTTAAAATGGCTATAGTCTCCTAATTATTAAAAAGCAATTTCATTGTTTAAATAATTAATTCCTATATTTCTAAATGAATTAAATAAAGTTTATTTCATTTATTAATATTCCCTCAAACCCCAACCTAACCCATCTCAACCACTTCTACCCTGGGTTCTAACCCTGCTCAACCCATTCACCCATGCTAATCTAATCTTAATCTTAAATTGTACTCTAACCCACCTCCTAATGTTGTCACATTCCATTAAGGAATACTTAACAACTCAACCCACTTGAGAAAGTCCACTTTCTCAAGCTGGATTTTCTTAAAGTCCATTTTCTCAAGCCACTTTCTTACATCCTCCCTTGCCTCTTTAGGGCTTTCATTAATGACTTATTAATGAAGATGCCTTAAGCCTATGTCTCTCCCATGTCTTATTAATGCCTTGGGCATTAATGACTCTTACATATTCATTTATGAGTCTCTTAATTCATAAATGAACCTTGTCCCCCCCTCTCTCTCTCCCATTCTTCTATAAATAGAAGCCTATTTTTAGAGCAAATAAGCCTTCACATTAGATCAAAAATTACATTGTTATGCTGTTAGATTCATCCTAGACTCACATTTCACTCACTATTCCATGTTTTTGTATTATTTCCATTTCATCTTTTAAAGCTAGATTACATGCTTTTTCATATTTTTAGCTTAAAAGCTGAATCAAATCCTTCATGCTAGAATAGTATTGGTCACTGATTTATAGCATATTCTGAGGGCTAGTATGTTATAGATTATACTCTTTCTAGTTAGAAGGCAATAGGCCGATATTAGTGGTTTTTAACGTTTTAACTAACCATTTGAACTAATGCAATGACCTATTGAGTGTTTGTGTTGTTTTTAACAGGTACCCAAATACACACACACAATGATTTTCAATTTTTTTTGAAGTATCAAGGAAAGGGTGATTGTATGGGGAATACCAGGAAAGGGTAATTTAATTTATGCATTACCTACCAGTAGAAGTGTGGCATTAAAATTGCTTTGGCCAAAGCTATGTAGCACATGTTTCATTAAATGTGTTTCGTTATGTTTCATCTTCCTGTAATATGTGATTAGTTCTACTTAGAAATATGTGGAAATTAGTTAGTTTCAAAGACACACCAGATTCCTTCTGATCCATCAATGTTGAGTAGCTAGACTTATTGGGCAGGGTCGGTGCACTCTTCATTTCAGGATGAGCCCCGGGGGAGCTAACCACTACGTAGTTGGGTGGATTAAGCCCCTAAACCACACTCTCATCTCGAGATTTATAGATGGACAGGTGTCCGATGGCTTAAGAGCCCAGAGCATGCAGATAGACAGTTGTCTGATGACATACTTGATATTGGATCTTTACGACCTTATGGTCTTGTACATGATGTATGATGTATGTTGCACAACAAGTTGGTTGACAACCTTATTGTATTATTCTTATTTTCTCATGTTTTATTTTGTAAAAGTTACACGGTATGGCCAACTTTCTTAATGTACTTCATTCAGAGAAATTGATGCTTTATGGCTTTATGAGAATTAATGTGTTAATTTTTATGTGTATTTTCCATTTCACTAGTCTTAGCGATTGACCGTTTATGACTTTTGAGAATTTTCAACATTTTTTTTATGTGGCGTTTGTTGATAGTTTCGATCTTTACAATTGTGTTATATCTTGTGTTTCTAGATGGGTTTATGGTCATTTCATGATGATTATTTATATGTTATGATATCATTTCGATTATGGATTTACTAACAATACTGACATTATATGATATGCACATGGGTCATTTGTATGTTTTACATTTATGTTTGGTGTGTTTGATATGGTATGAGACAGAGACGTAGTTATTTGCTTCGGCGAGATCCACACGATAAACTAATCTCAACCATTATTTTTTTATATTATATGTATGTATGTTCATCTTTGTGATGATAGGTTTGTAGGTACTGGGAACATCTTCTCTGAATTGGCAGGAGTGAGCATGCCCTATCACAATGTCTCAATGGTAAAAGAGGAGAGATAATATTCAGGCCTAAATCCCTACCCTAAACCCTTATTTTTTCCTAGAACTGGACAAGAGTATGATTGACTACCCTATCTGAATCTGTCAAGGTTACGTGGAATCTTGAGCCTTTCTGTGTGTACTTGTTGTTTATGTTTTAGTTGTTTTTCTGTTTAGATGGTTTTCAATTGGATTTATGATGATGTTGTCTTGTGTGTTTAATGAGTTATTATGGTAAATATTGATGTTAATAATTGCACCTTTGATAAGGTTAAAATATTAATATATTAAATATATGGCTATTTAGTAATTAAATAATAATTAAATGCTTATATTTAATTAATTGATTTAATTATTAAGTCTTGATTTCATAATTGAGATTTAATAAATATTAAATCTAAAAATTCTAATTAATTGTTAAAATTGAATTATTAAATATTACTTTAAGTTGCATGATTTATTTATTTAATTTAATTAAAATATTCTCATGCTTATTTGATCTATAACTTTGATTTTTGATTTTAAAGTTGAGTTGTGCATTGTTTTAAGTGAAATTGAAATTAAAGTATTTCTTTTAATTAATAATTAATATTCCTAATTAGGGTTGCACTTTTGTAAACGTAATTACCTAGTTTTCTATATATCTGGATTGAAAGCTATTTGGAGGCAATTCAATCAGGTGGAAGGAGAATTCAGGTAGTTAAAGAATTTGTTGAAAGCTTAGGACTATTTTGAAATCGTGCTTGCTTTGGGATTTGTATCAAATTTTCTCATCAGTTACTAATGTAGGATTTTGAACTTGTTAATTCCAACCTTCCAGATCCCTGTCTTCTATACATCCGGATTGCTGGGATCGTGTGTCTGAAACTTCCTTGTTTGATATTGTGTTTAAATTGCTTAAAATTTGAGAAATAGGTTATTAGATAATTTATGTGGGTTTTCCGTCATGTTTGTATGTTAGATCTATTTTTTGGGCTTAAGGGTTTTCATGAAAATTATCTGGGATGCAAAAGGGTATTAGGGTTTCCAAATCTGTGACGTACCTTTGTTAGAAAACACATATCCTTTATTACAAAGATATTGAAAATTCCTCCCGAGATCTAGGTTTGCATGACTAATTAGGAAAATGAGGATAAATTGCATGTTAGGACTTTACGAGGAAAATACAGTTATTAAATTAATTATTGCATATTTGCATGTTTTCTCAAAAAGATTACAAATTAAGAAAATATTGTTTATATATACACATATTTAAGAATATATATTAGAAAATTTATTAAAGAAAATAATATAATATTAAATATATATATTTTCAAGGAAATATATTAAAAATACTTTTTAGAAGAAATATATTAAATATGCTTTTGAAAAGATAAAAATATATATATGTGGTAATGAAATAATTACTTGCATGTAAAATAAAAAATAAAAAATAAAAAATTCCTTTTGGCGTTGCTTTTCCATACAACAAACTTAACTTTTGTTAAAGTTTTAATTTTATTAGAAAAATAATTAAATACACTATGGGGTTACTTTTTATTAAATGTTTTTTTAGCATATATTTTTATGTTATAACCTTTACTTTGGCTGCATTGTTTTTTTAAAAGAGCTTAACTTTCCACTCTCACATGGGGATGGGAAGAGTGGGCCAGTCCCCTCCCCAAGTTACTTCTTTGTTTATATAAATTTATTTTTAATACAATTTAATGTTTGGGAATTAATAGATTGTTGATTTTTTGGGGGTTTTAATATATTTAATGTTAATTAATTATTATACTTGATTTTTAATTAATCAATTTAGTTATGTATGTATATTTGTAATTAATTATTATTTTATGATTATTTATTATTTATATTTATTATTGAGTTTAGTTTATATTTTATTTAATGAATATTGTAATATGATTAAAGTACAATTTAAATAATATTTTATTAATTTACTCAATTAATGAATTAAAGTATTTTTTTTATTTAGTTTTATATTTGTTTTTTATAAGTTATTTAATATTGTTTTAATTATTAATTTAAATAATATTTTTATCTTTAAATATAAAATTTTTAAATTAATGTTTAGTTAATTATTAGTTAATATTTATATTTTTGTCAAGATATAATTAGTTATCTTAAATGTTTTTGTTTATTTTTATTTTATTGTATAAATATTTTATTTAATAGATTGTTATTTAATAAACTTAATTGAGTATTGTTATTAGTTGATTTTCATTATGCAGATATATACTCGATTTAATGGGTTTTTTTAATGTGTTTTTCTTTCATCATTATCTTTGGGGGTTTAAATCGACCATTAGGAAATGAATACTAGAGGCGGGGTGTATTTTCTATTGATGCTCAAGTGCTTATTTTTCATTTGTTGTACTATACTTTGTGGTATTATAGTTCTGAGAGTTAGTGCTTGTTTCTTGTGGTTTTGTGGAACAATAATTGTCATCTTGTTTTTATGAGACTTATGTGTGTATTTGTGGCCTTGAACTTAGGGGAGGTTAATTAGGTGAATCTTAGGGGAGTGGCTTACAGTAGGGGTCTAGGGCTCAAAGAGGCTAGATCCAGGGTAACCTATCGTAAGTTATTAATAAGTAATAATTTAATAATAAAACTTGGGGTTAAAATTATATATAAGATTGTTCATGATGCCTCGCTTATGCCTTGAGTGCTTGTACAAGCTAAGGATGAGAATGAGACGACACATAAAGAGTAGATATGATTAGATTACTCATCTTCATGAGAGGGTATTTTAGTTCCGCATGAGTCATGTTGAGGGTCCGGAGTCCAGAGTGACCAATCCAGGGTAACTCAAGTGATTAACCATGTGATGAAACTCCCATAGTATGTAGGGGTGATCCCAAAAAGCTGTGTCCCACTTTTAGGCACGGAGAAAAATCACGTGGATGGAATCTTTTCATTTTTTACCCCTTCAAGTGAATCGGGGTGTTCGCGTGAAGGGAAAAAACCCCTTCGCTTGAACTAGATGGAATGGGGGGTTCGCTCAAAGGGGTGTGCTAGCGAACCCCCTGAATTTGGCCTTCCTCTCCAAAGCCAACAAATTTCTGCAAATTTTTTCCCTTTGAAGGTCTCAATCAAGGACCAAATAAAACAATATTCTAAAACCCAAATGACAGATGATGCTACTCAAAACAAGCTTTACAGTGATTATAATTTTAATATATATTGAGTTCATTGTGACTTTCTATTTTTAGTTTAATTAAACATAGGTTGTCTGGCCTTTTAGCAATCTCTCTCTTTGACGCTTCAGGAAAAATAGTAAATTAGGGAAAAAAAATTATGAAAAATATGTAGGAAAAGACTATTTGTGTTACCTTTCTATGAAAAAAAGAAAAAATGAATTTTGATATATATATATATAGATCAAGTTAGAGCGATCCAAGTGACCTTATGTCTAAATTATAGTTACAGTCACTTTAGAACTTAATAAACTATGAAACCCAAAATGAATAAAACGAATTGCATCCTTTAGATATTTAAGTTTTTTTTTTTTATAGGAAAAGTGGGCAAGCCACTGAATATATTTATTAATATAATATAAGCTGGTTCAAGAGCTCATCCGGGAAAGAACCAGCAAGAAAACCCAGAATCCTTGCTCAAGTACAATATAGCAAAGAGATTTTGTGACAATACAAAATACTCAAGAAGTCAATCAAATACAAAATCACCATCTACATCATCAAGCCAAATTTAGGATGGTCAGTTCCTCTGAACGGTTATGCTTCATCAGTTCTGAAGCATAACCTCAAAAGAATTACATCATTATCATATTTTAAAAAAAAGTTATGCTAATCCGAGTGACAGTCACTCCTTAAAAACACTATTTTTTCACACAAACCACTTTTTGAAGGAGAAGGAAAAATGAATTTAAATGAATTTTAATTTTTTTTTAAATATACATGTTTAGAAACTATAAAAAAAATGCTAAAAGACTCTAGTTTACATCATCTTCAATTTCCTAATAGTTTTGCGACAATAGGTGTTTGAAAGTGAAGTTTTTTCTCAGAGTACCGATCTCAATGTCAAAGTTGGCCAAAAAGTGGGATACTCTATTATGGGACCACCTGCGATGGTCTTTATTGCAGTTGCTCTACCTTCTTTTTCTTCTGGAGACTTGTTCGATTTCATGAGTTGTACCATATCTGTATATTGGTTGACATACATTCAAAGGATGTATTGTATAGTTGTTCATTATTGCATACGCTGGGACTTGTGTAGTGGATGTTGATTATTTTAGGTATACCTTGGGTATCAGTTGTATATGTTATCTTATTATATGACATGGATATTGGATTCAATTGATGCAACTTTTATTTTAGTTTTTTATGGTTGTTCTTCGTAGATTAGTTTTCTTAGGCAATTCTATGTCGAGGAACCCTCAAGATTTGTAATATTTGTTTGAGCTATTGTTATGAGTGTTGGAAAGTTGACTTCCTAAGGATGCATGACTTATTTTGTGTTGTCATCATGGCAAAAAAGTCATACTAAGTTTTTGTCAAAGATAACTTAGAAGATAAAATGACTAAGTATGGAAACAGGGCAGACAAAGATATACAATGATCAACACATCAACGCATGTGCGAGAGATTGAATCAGAGTATGTGCGTTCAGGTATATGTTCTATGTGATGTCTACATACTAAGTCCAGACACGCATAGTATGGAATGATAGTACAGAGAAGTTACAGACAGATCAGTACACTAGCAGTCTATAAGACAGAGCATGGAAGCCAACTAGTGTTTTGATCAACATTAATTATTTTGTTATATAACGGCCAAGCGCCTTTGATTATATGTTTGTAATGATGTAATTAGTAATGCTATAAACACGCTTAAGCCAACTTACTTGAAAGCGTTGTGTATTATGTTTTTAGGGCCGACTATAGTCTTGTTTTGAGTCGCGCCTATTCGGGTATGAACATATAAGTATGTAATGTAAAGTTATGTTACAAGTGTTGAATATTATGTATGAGAAAGATATAGAAGAGTAGTATGATGAAGTCAGTATGAGATAAATCTCTGTAAGAGAGTAAGAGCATCATCGCATACACAAAACTAATCAGACAACAGTGTCATCATAGCAGTTCACTTTTGATATAGTGTATATCAACTATCAGAAGGTTGTAGCCTTCATCCTATTGGGTAGTGAGCTATATACCTTTAACATGGTTTTATAAAAAGACTCCTAACAGGGTCAGACCTTTAACCAGGTCATTGTACTCATATTGTAAAGACTACTTCTAACAGGGCAAAGGAACTTTAACAAGTTCATTAGACTAGTACAATATTTGTGGGTACTAATTCCCACCGGAGTTTTCCTCTGATCAAGGTTTCCCTGTAATCATATCATGTGTTATGAGTTCTTATGTTAAGCTTCATTGAATGTATGTTTGATTTATGTTTAAGTTTTTGAAATGTAATAAATAGACAAACACTGATTCACCCCCCTCTCAATGTTTCTAACAATTGGTATCAGAGCTCTGGTCCTCTAAAAGAAAGTTTAACCACTTGAGGAGATCATGGACTCAGCAGAAGCAAAACATCTGAAAAAGAATCTTGAAGCAGCTCTTGAAGATCTTGATAGATCTAAAAAAGAAAATGAAGAACTTGGACTAAAAGTTGATGGCTCACAAATGCTTATCAAGAAATTGAGAAAAGATTGTTCTACAAGTGATTTAGGGAAAATGGTCAAAAGGTTCAATGAAGAGAATATGTCTCTGAAAGATAAAATTGAAAATCTAGATGAATAGCTAACAGACACTCAAATTGCTATTGAAGAAAAGATCAAACAAAGCAAACAAATAGAAGATGAACTCTTGAAAGAAAACATGAAAGTCTTGGAATTGGAGAACATAAAGAAGAAGATGGAATTTGAATTAATAGAAGCAAAGGATAAGAATGATAAACTCCACACAAGTTTTGATTCACTTCAATCTCAGCTCAATACACAAAAGCTAAGAGGTGACACTAATGGTCTTGGTTACAGTGTAGCACAAGTTGAAGTCAATTCATTAGAATAAAGAAAGAAAGCACATGAAGCATCTTCAGAAGCAAAAAAATTTGAAAATGTTGTAGAGATTAAAATAGATCCACCTAAAGGGGAAATCAAGCAAGTTAATAGAACTTGTTATGCATGTAACAAACATGGTCATTTGGAAAGAGATTGCAAAGAGGTAAGACCTTTCAATGGTTATTGTTTCTCCTGTAATAAGTTTGGTCACAGGGCTATACATTGCAGAACAAATCAAAGAAATCAGTCACAACTAAATCAGAGAAGAATGAATCAAAACAATCAGAGAAATCAACCTCAAAGAAATTTGTAGAACATTACATGTCAGATATGTAACTACAATGGATACACAGCAAAGCAGTGCAACATGATGAACAAGAACATCAGACCTCTTATCATTTGTCACACATGTGGAAAGGCTGGACACATCTCAAGGTTTTGTAGGTCCATAACTCAAAAACAAGAGGATCTTAAGAAATCACTATTTGAAAAAGAAGGAGATGTCAATTTTGTTCAAGCAAAAGAAGATTCAAGCAAAATTTGGGTTGAAGTAAAGAAGGACAATGATGTTAACAAAGTAGTTGATGCATCCACAGTGGACGCATCCTCTATTTCTGGTTGAATAGACCTTCTTGGTCTTAGGGGGAGCTATTCTAGCTTAGAACCCCTGCACGGTTGGTATACTCACCTCTGAGTATGCGCCTATGAAATTATGTTTATGATCATAGTTGGATGAAGTATGCATACACGCATTATCTATAATGCATTTTGAACAAAGTTTGAGATTCAATGTGAAAACTGTGTACGGTTGCAAACATTAAATGCAATAACTTTTATAAAAAGATGTAAGTCTTTGATCATCTTGATATTTGTATTCGAGATCACAGAATTTGGAGAGTATAGGAGAACTGAGCATCAAAGCATGAAAGCATAATAGATTTGGTGGTTAAGAAGCACGGTTGAGAAGTTGAAATGAAACCCTAGCAGTCGCGCCATTTCAAAATTTTGTGAAACCCTATTTAAGCAATCATCAAGTAAGTATGGAGACTCCAGTTGTATTTAATATTGCAGAGAGGAAGAGATTTGTATTTAAGAAGCATCCATTCAAATCCATACTGGATGATGTGGAAGGAGCTTTCTCCAAAACCCCATTAGGAGTTGTTCACGTAGAAGACATCCGCGCGTACATTTATTGTAAGAAGGAAACAATTGGAGATAATAGTATAGCCACTCTCATGGCTTCGATGATGAAACCAAAATATTCATTCAAGGATGAATACGCGCACCTAACAGACAACCCTATCTTTGAGTATTCAAATGCATATGAATTCTATGAACTAGAATGGGTTAAAATATTGTTGAGTAGGATTCATGATGATCTTTTTTGGATTGGTGAAGTCCCCGTCCATATTACTACAGACCTAATCCATAACATGACTGGACTTCCTAATACTGGACCAGTTCTTCCTACTGGGAAGGATGTCAAGAAACAGGTTGAGCAAGCATGCCTATCAAGAAGTGACAAGCACGGCATGACAGTCGATCCTATCAAGGAAGATGACATAAAACTTCTAACAATGATCCTTGGTTACAAGTTCCAACATGCAAGCAGATTAAACAGTGTGTCTACAGCCACAGTTCTAGCAGCTATAAGAATAGTGAAGGATAACACTCAGTTCAATCTATGTGAGATACTGCATAGTCAATTGATGGACAACATTCGATTTATCAAGCATGACAAGAACAAAACATTCAGGTTTGGGTCTCTGATCATCTACTTGTACTTCCACATTATTGGTAAGGTTGTAAATCTGTACGTAGATAGAAGAAAACCTACAATGTCTCAAATTTCACTAAAAGCCACATTAGAGAGTAGTGAAAAGGATGCTATGGACATGGACATCAAATATTTCAGGATCAAGATGCAGAAGAGGTATAGGATACCTGAGAAGATTGTTGAAAAATATAAGGAAACCATATGCTTCATGGTAGAGACCGACTGCACTTGTATGGAGGCAGTTGAGCCCAGAACTAAATGTATTCATCCACTTGGGTATGAAGTGGAGGAACATGTATTGGAAGGATATGCAAAAGTCCTTTTGTTTGCGCCCAAAGATCCCAATGAGCCCAGATGGGGCACTTATAGAGAGAAGACTAATGCAGTTGATTCTGTTTTATATAGTGCTGATAACAAAAGAAAAGCATCTAAGATTACATCAAGCATTCTAAAAGTTCATGGAGTCACTCAAGAAGATCTTGAAAAATCTAGAGAAGCCAAGATAGCCAAAGAAATTGAGAAGACTAATGAGATCCAGAAGAAGAAGAAAGTAGAGAGCACATCTGCGCCCTCTACCACCATTGACCTAAACTCATCTCCACCTTATATACCAAGCAAGAAGTCTAGAGGAAGGAAGCAAGTGCCCACAAATCACCCATCATCAAGGAACACACAAAGCAAGAAATACTCAAGCTCCTCATGAGGTAGGATTTAGACCTAGTCTAAATGTCTTAAAGAATAAGATTGTAAATGAAGGGAGACTAGACACACTTGCCAAAGTATATGACAAGTATCAGGAGATTGATAGAACTGAGATACACTCTATGATCATCTCTCATATGATTAAGTTTAAGAAGTCATTTCTTGAACTTAAGACAGTGATACCTGATAAGTTATAGAACATACTGGAGATCATGAAGAGACATGCAATTGAGGAAGACATGAGGATAAGAGAAGAAACATTGGATAATATTCTCCCTGTATGCTCACATGATGAGAAGGCAATTCTGTTAGATCTGGTGAAGCCTCATCTCAGAACCAAGACAAGAACTCTACAGATTATGAACAAAGAGTATGAAAAGATAGGAAAAGAAACTGAAAAGGCATTTGCACAAGTGTTTATGGATAGACAAATGTATCCATCAAGGATGCCTACAACAAAGGTAACTCCAGCTCCTCCCAAATAGGTTACAGAACTAGTGATTCAGATAGCACCTATGACAGGTCCACAGGTTTTAGCGCCCTCAGTGACAATAACTTCTGATATAGCAAAAGACTCATAAGATACTATAATGGTTGATAACATCAAGATATCCATGACAACATCTGAAAAAGACATGGACAAAGTTGATGAAGCATTTGTAAGCACTGAAGAGATGTGCACTAATGATACATTTGTACAGAAGGATGAAGGTCCCTCCAATGATCCAATAGACTTGAATGAAGAAAAAGATACTCAAGATAATGAGACACCAATCAAGGAGAAACTGGTAAAGAGTGAATGCATGGATACCAATCAAAACACTATATTCACTCCATCCAATTTACCATCCACTTCATTGTTGTCAAGGTTAACTCCTGATTCAACAAGTCTAGATGCATGGGGAGAAGAGGACTTAATGAAGATCAGTGTGCTAGCTATGGAAAAGGCAAAAGAAAAATAGGTTATGAGGAACCCTCTTTTCTTGGAGTCAATTAACATTCTGAATGATTTAGTACCTGCAGATAAGAAAGTAGCCAAGATTCAATCAGTTGAAGATGTTGATAGTATTCTAACAAGCTTCAAATCACACTTTACAGATCTAGTAGACTCTGCTACTAGAATTGTAGAAGATGAATATAAAAAGGAGAGATTGAATAAATTGGTAAAGAATTTTACCTTATATTTAAAATCTTTAAAGATTGGGCAATCCATATTGAAAGAATTGGCAGCTAAGGGAAAGAAGGTTATAGCTAACTGCATGGACAGAGTGAAGTTCACCTTTGAACATATCAAGAAGATAGAAGAGGCTGAGATCATGGTGGACACTATCAGAAAATCAGTTGAGACATCTACCCAAGACATGAACATATGCAACAATGTCTATCGAGGTCAGTTGGACAAAGTTGAAAAGGATAAGTTAGAGATCAACAAGATAAGAGTCAGACAAACTCAGTTGAGAAATGCACTTGCGCCCTCTCTAGCAGTTCTAAATGAGAACGTCAAACAGATTGATGCCACCATTGTGACATATGATCAAGGTCCTTGCATGGATTTGATAAAGATGGAGAAACTGACATATGCCTTATGCGTGCATCTTCAGACAGTTGATGCAATGAAAGTATTCTGGCAGAAAGAGATCCAATCTCTTCAGATTGTGTACCCTAAAGTCTACATGGAATAAGTATCTCAAGACTCACAATTTTTGTACACCTTTGTCATTAATGTCAAAGGGGGAGTAATAGAGAATGTGTATATATGGGAGCAATATATGTATATGATAGACAATTTTTGTGATTAAGTCATTTTGAGAAACTTGGCCACATTCCTTTGTGGCCATAAATGACAAAGGGGGAGATTGTTGGCAAGTTGACTTCTTGAGGATGCATGTCTTATTTTTTGTTGTCATCATGACAACAAAGTCATACTAAGTTTTTGTCAAAGATAACTTAGAAGATAAAATGACTAAGTATGAAAATAGGGTAGACAAAGATATACAATGATCAGCACATCAGTGCACGTGCGAGAGATTGAATCAGAGTATGCATGTTCAGATATATGTTTTATGTGATGTCTACATACTAAGTCCAGACATGCATAGTATGGAATGATAGTACAGACAAGTTATAGACAAATCAGTACACCGACAGTCCAGAAGATAGAGCATGGAATCCGACTAGTGTTTTGATTAGCGTGAATTATTTTGTTATGTAACGACCAAGCGCCTTTGATTATATGTTTGTAATGATGTAATTAGTAATGCTGTAAACATGCTTAAGCCGACTTACTCGAAAGAGTTGTGTATTATGTTTTTAGGGCTGACTATAGTCTTGTTTTAAGTCATCCCTATTCGGTTATGAACATATAAGTATGTAATGTAAAGTTATGTTACAAGTGTCGAATATTATGTATGAGAAAGATATAGAAGAGCAGTATGAGATAAATATCTTTAAGAGAGTGAGAGCATCAGCGCATACACGAAACTGATCAGACAACAATGTCATCACAACAGTTCCCTTTTGATACAGTGTATATCAACTATCAGAAGGTTGTAGCCTTCATCCTATTGGGTAGTGAGCCTGGGCAGTGAGACATATACCTTTAACAGAGTTTTGTAAAAAGACTCCTAACAAGGTCAGACCTTTAACTAGGTCACTGTACTCATATTGTAAAGACTGCTTCTAATAGGGCAAAGAAACTTTAATAGGTTCATTAGACTAGTACAATATTTGTGGGTACTAATTCCCACCGGGGTTTTCCTCTGATCAAGGTTTCCCCGTAATCATATCATGTGTTATGAGTTCTTATGTTAAGCTTCATTGAATGTATGTTTGATTTATGTTTAAGTTGCTGAAAAGTAATAAATAGACAAACACTAATTCACCCCCCCTCTCAGTGTTTCTAACAATGAGTATGTTTTGTGTTTCATTGTTTTGCTTCCGCGTTGTTATCATTATTGTTTGTAAATATTAAAAAAAAATTATCGTGTTAACTTTGTTGCATTTTTAGGTTAGATTCTCTTGGGTTCCCTGACGGGGCATTACACTTTGTATCAGACCCCATGTTTCTACACTGGGAACTCTAGGAATTTGTACGCCCATTAGGTGTTTTTTTAGTTTTAAGCTTGAAATAAACATAAACATAAAACTCTTTTATATTTTAGATGATTTCTTTGTGTTGGGAGATTCATATCGCTATCTTTGTTGTAGGCTTCCAGGAGTAAGCCTAGTTTTAGGGGAGGAGGATGTAATACCCACCCCTTAGTTTTCTTTTCAGTTTCAATGGCCAAACTCTTTTAGGATTTTTTATGTATGTGTTGTTTATTTCAGTTGGTTTTGAGGATATTCATGTATTACTTTTTATTATATTATTGATCCTTTGGATAGTTGTGTTATATCTTGTGTTTCCAGATGGATTTATGGTTATTTCATGATGATTATTTATATGTTATGACATCATTTCGATTATGGATTTACTGACAATAATGACATTATATTGTATCCACATGGATCATTTGTATGTTTTACATTTTTGTTTGGTGTGTTTGATACACGGTATGAGATAGATTCATAGTTACTTGCTTCGACGAGATCCAAACGATAAACTGATCTCAACCATTGATTGTTATATTATATGTATGTATGTATGTTCATCTTTGTGATGGAAGGTTTGCAGGTACTAGGAAACGTCTTCCCTGAATTGGCAAGAGTGAGCATGCCCTATCGCAATGTCTCAAAGGTAAAAGAGGGGAGATAATATTCATGCCTAAAACCCTACCCCAAACCCTTATTTTCTCCTAGAACTTGACAAGAATCTCACTGACTATCCTATCTGAATCCATCAAGGTGGTGTGGAATCTTGAGCCTTTCTGTGTGTGCTTGTTGTTTATGTTTTAGTTGTTTTTCTGTTTAGATGGTTTTCAATTGGATTTATGATGATGTTGTCTTGTGTGTTTAATGAGTTATTATGGTAAATATTGATGTTAATAATTGCACCTTTGATAAGGTTAAAATATTAATATTAAATATATGGCTATTTAATAATTAAATGCCTATATTTAATTAATTGATTTAATTATTAAGTCTTGATTTAATAATTGAGATTTAATAAATATTAAATCTAAAAATTATAATTAATTGTGAAAATTGAATTATTAAATATTACTTTAAGTTGCATGATTGATTTATTTAATTTAATTAAAATATTCTCATGCTTTTTTGATTGACAACTTTGATTTTTATTTTAAAGTTGATTTGTGCATTGTTTTAAGTGAATTTAAATTAAAGTATTTCTTTTAATTTATAATTAATATTCCTAATTAGGGTTGCACTTTTGTAAACCTAATTACCTAGTTTTCTATATATCTAGATTGAAAGCCATTTGGAGGCAGTTCAATCAGGTGGAAGGAGAATTCATGTGGTTAAAGAATTTATTGAAATCTTAGGAGTATTTTGGAATCATGCTTGCTTTGGGATTTGTATTAGATTTTCTCATTAGTTACTAAGGTAGGAGTTTGAACTTGTTAATTACAACCTTCCAGATCCCTGTCTTTTATGCATCTAGATTACTGTGATCCTCTGTCTGAAACTTCCTTGCTGGAGCTTGAGGTTGTTGGTTACAGGTTGGATATATTGATGTTATGAGATTCACTTATTACATTGTGTATACCTTGGAGGTATGGATAGTTTAATGTGTTAGCACTTTATGTGGGTGATATTTTTACTATAGTTATTAGTTCTTGATGGCTACTAATGCATGTTTTTACCTTTGAATTGAGTAATTGTGCTTAGGATATCAATTGAGACAACACTTTTGATTCATTTCCAATATATTTTTATATTTCTCTTTGGCTTATATGTATGTCTAGTTGACGTGGCATGATGGAGGGTGAAAGTGTTCATGTATGAGATAGTGCTCACTTTTTTTCTTGTTGTAGGCATCTTGATGGAGCACATGGAACACTTTGATTCATGATTGTATACATGGCTAGAGGAATATTTATCTTTTTCATATTTATGGATACTTATGTTGGTTTACTGAGAGGGGGGGTGAATAAAAAAATAGTAAATCTTAAACTCTTGAAACTTAAACTTTGATTTAACTCAGTAAGATAAACTTCTACAGTAACCGAGTCAACAATAACTTAAGAGATTTGCAAATATCATGAACAATAAACATTCAAAACATATAATACTAGTTTTTAATGAGGAAACCCAATTTGGGAAAAACCTCTGTGGGAATTGTTACCCACAAAATGAAAATACTCTTCTGAAGTATGCTTGGCTAAAAGCTAATCTTGTTAAAGATTACAATGCATATTTTTAAATGTGAACCTATTAGGGGATTTACCTCATATCTTTTAAGATCTTCACCCTATTAGGAGTGTCCTAGTTAAAGGGCTTTGAACACTCTTTGAATGTCACCTTTCACAAGGATTTTACAAAAAGACTGTTAAGTCCACTCGGTAAAGAGATTTCTCTGCTATAAATGTTAATAAGAAACAATATAGAATTTGATCTGTAATACTGCAACTACCTCTTGATTGATCAATTCCCTTATGCGCTCTATGACTACTAACATCAATACTTCATTTGTCTCTACTCTAGACTCATATTTCTCATTTTGTTCTTCACTGCTTCACTCGGTAGCACATCCACACTTCAACTTGCCAGCCCCAACTTCATACGATCTTGTTCTTTATATAGACTTTGTTTTTTCCTCTTAATCTCCTTGATTAGGTTTCCCTTCAATTACTCTCAGCCGTAAGATCTTCCTTATGAACCAATTCAATGAATTTGATACTCGATGAACCACTTCCCATCTCCTCGGGACTTGAAATTTTCTTGGAATCAGTATCATCACTTTTGCCACTTAATCTTTACCATAGATCATCACCTTAATTTTTCCTAAATGTAGATCTTTGTAAATAACTTCTTCTTCATCCTCAGAATCTTCTAGATCACTGTGGCTCACCATTAAATATGTTCTTATCCTTCTTTATAACAAATGTTCCACTCGGTAACTAACTTTTGAACTCGGTGTCTTGGCTCGCTTGATGTCTCTTACCAGAAAACACCTTCCTTTTACCGACAAACTTCATCTTGCTCGGTAACTAAATAATTTTATTTTACCGACTTTCCCAATCTGCTTACCGACTTGATAACATCAAATGTATGTTTGAATAATGGAAGGGTGTGTATTGAGAGGGGAGGGGTGAATCAGTACCCTTAAAAACTTTTACACTTTAAACCTTAGTAATCATTGCTTGCATAACTGACCATTGTATCTTTTCTACTTCATGCATGTAATATCTTAACATAAACGTAAGTGCATGTAAGCAAACATATAAACATTCATGAAACTCATTTACACATGACACAAGAATTGATAACCAAGAAAACCCCTGTTAGAAGGTAAAAACTATGGTGGGTATGAAACCCACAAAGGTTCACTATCTATAGAATGGAAGGTTCCTGTTAGGGCTATAAGTTGTGATCACTTTTGATGATCTTACCATGTTAGGAGTAACATGTTAGAATTGTTAAGTCTACTTGATTAAGATATTTTAGAAACACAATGTATGTGTGCACTCGGTTAAGATATTTACAATAAGACTGTTAAGTCCACCTTCTTGAAGGATTTTTTGCTGTTTGCCACAATTGTTAGAGAGTAGAAAAAAAAAATATATGACTTGATAGCTTGCAATCTTGAATTTATGATTACAGATCCATGAAGTTCAGAAAATTGTATATCACCTATTGTGATAGATAATACCTCTATTTTGCTCGGTAGCCTTGAATGCAGTTCTTCATAACTGAATTCTCCTTTATCTGTCCTTGTGCATGAAACTCTCTATCTGATCCATAGATGTCCTTCTACAACTACAATGATCATGTTCTTGATTGATTACACATCTATATATAATGTCTTGACCTAATTAGGTTTCACGTTTTCTTGAATAACTCTAATGATCAAAGGTTTACAACTTGACCTTGATCTCCTAG
The DNA here is from genome assembly GCA_018584345.1 of Thuja plicata. Taxonomy (NCBI): domain Eukaryota; kingdom Viridiplantae; phylum Streptophyta; class Pinopsida; order Cupressales; family Cupressaceae; genus Thuja; species Thuja plicata. Next base: position 967,064 of record MU226990.1, read on the forward strand.
TTTTCATGAATACAAGTAGTTAACTAATTGCATCCACATATTACGATGTTCTTGATCCACAAAAAATGGTTGTCCAGCTAAGCATAAATTTTTTTTAAAGATTAAAGTGCTTTAGCTGACGTGTAGTTTGAGATCAGCTTTTCTCGAGAATAAAAATGTCTCTCGGTAGACTGGTGTTCGGTGATGTCTCTATAGACTGTGCTCGAGGATGTCTCTGTAAACTGTTCTTGGTTATCACCGTGCCCAGTGTTCAAATATTTTGGTGATCACTCCACTTAACCATTTTGGTGACTACTATGTTTGACCATTTTGGTGACCACTGTGTTTGGTGAAAGTTGTCACTCGGTGATCATGTGATCGACGATCCAAAACTATTTTCTTATTATACTAATGACTGTAGACGTCCAAAATCATCCTTATATTAATTTAATTAATATTTCCATAACATTATAATTAATTGTAATTAATTATATTTGTTATATTCTTCTATCTATTTAATTAGATTTATTTAATTAAATATGATTCACTTCCTTTAGTATTTGAATTTAATTTAAATATTATCCCTTTTAATGTATTAAGTCTTATTTAATACATTACCCTCCATAAATCCCCTTTTAAATAAATTTTAAATTTATTTATTTCCCCACATTTCTAATATTCTTCTAAACCAAGATTAAATTTAATA
>MU226990.1:981233-1013055 GCA_018584345.1 Thuja plicata
CTCAAAAAGGAAGCCACCAACTTCCTTTAATGTAACCACTCTTTTGTCCCCCACTCCATTCCCCAAGTGTTTCTCACACATGTGTGAGCAAACTTTGAGCCACTCAAACCTTAAAGGCTTGAGTTGACTTTTGCATAGCTTGTCATCTTGCCCTTGTGTCCTTTATGTGGCATCTATGTGGATGCCACATATGATCCACCTCATCCAAATCCTTCCCTTCCCTCCAAAACTCTATAAATAGAGGCCTCTCTCAAGAGAAAACCATCTCTATTTTATGCATTGTTATTATGTTGAAATAGTTTTAGAATTCTTAGCTCATTGCTCTTGTTCATGCTTATAGTTCATAGTTGAATCTAGATATTACATGTTAGGATAATGGAAAATGAACTTATTTCTATTGTCTTATGCATATCATCTTAGTGTAATTTTTGAATCTTCATCTTAGCATTAATCTTGCATTTGCATTCATGATGAAGGCTTGAAACAAGTTTTCAATACTTGTTCTTTGAGCTCTTCATTCATCTCAATCAATTAGTTTGCATCTTTAATCAAATAGTGGGATTTACATATATTGTGTTGGGAGAGCACACCCACAAACCTTTCTAAGAGCAAATCAACAAGGTCTTGGGTGCCCTTGTTTAGCTCATCGAAGGTCATGGTGGAGTCTTCTTATTTTTTGAGAGTATGCTTTAGACATGTTAATGTAGTTTAAATGATTTATATCTTCTAACATTTGCATGTCTGAGCGTGCTCCCAATAGGTAGGTTTCCAGCATAGACAATGACAACCTCTGATCCTTTAAGGATTATCAATCTCCCCTTTTGGCTTTAGTATCAAAAACTGATATGTGTAGTATATACACCAAGTGTTTTACCTTTTCAATGACTCCCCCTATGTGCATGCCTTGGTACAATGTTTCCCCTATGTAGATACAATGTATGTACATGTTTTCCTTTTATTTATGTTTTTCCCTTTATAATGTATATATATTTTTTCCTTTCTACATGTTTGCCTTGGTACATTTTCCCCTTTTGTGGATAAAATCTATGTACACATGTTTTTCCCCTTTTTTGAAAATAATGACAAAGATGTAGTACTTACAGCTTGTCGAATGTGTGAATGGGATTGTTGTATGGCTACCATTAGCTTGTCCCATTTTTTCTTGAGGTGCTCAAGGGTCATGTGCTCCAAAGTGAATCTGGTGTGCATGCCATAGATACTCTATGTGACTGATATCTCAAGGGTGGCAATGAGAGTCTTTGCTGAAGTCATGTGTGTCAACAACAATGTGAGATTTGGTAGTAACATAGCTTGTAGCTCATTTACTTCATCTCTTATTTTTATTTATTCCTTTTGTATCTCAAGTCTCAACCATTTAGATTCTACAATCTTCTCATAATGCAGTTGGAATGCATTTGCTTTGGTTGATAGACTTTGCACACTAGTTTTTAGATCTTCATCTATTTTAGCTATCTATTCACTATGCTCGATAGTGAAGTGCTCTAGTGTGCATAAATTTTGAACTAAGTTAACTACTTTTAATATAACTGGTTATAACGTAGTTACTAGTTCAGAAAGTTTCACCTTATTCTCTGTCACTTCTTGGCTGATTTTCTTGGTGAGTTTGTATTGGTACTTCTCTTCTGCTCGTTCCTCTATGACCTTCTTGGCGTCTACATTTTGTGTTTTGATTTCCTCGGTCAGAACTACAAGTTGATCAATTATGGGTATAGTTTGATCAATCTGTGCATCTGGTACTACTTGCAATAGGATTTCCTTGGTTGTTTCCAGGACTTGTGTATTCTTGTGCTCCTTTCTGAGCTTTTCCTATATTTCTTTCCTTTTTCATAGTTCTCCATACCTTGATAATGACTTGGGATCTAGTGTCCTTGGATTACAATCGGGTATGTCTATTATCTCATCAAGTTTTACTGGTTTGCTTCCTTTCTTGTGCTTCTTCTTCTTTTGAATGGTGCTGGAAGTAGGGGAATGAAAGATTATAGCAAGATCCTTTTCTTGCTCTGTTGCTTTTGGTGATTTCTTGGGAGGTGTGGTGCCTTTAGTATGATTTTTAGTGTGAACCTGTTGTTCAGTTGTAGATGTCTCTACTTCAACTTTTTATTGACCTGCAGCCTTATTTGCCTCTTGAGATTTCTTGGCAGGTGCATCACTCTGTTTGTCCTCTCCACTTGTATCTTTCTTCTCCCCATGTCCATCACCTTCTTCCATCGGCATTTTTGCATCAGGCTCAGGTGGTGTCTTTTGTGATTCAGTAATCACATTAATAGCTTGTATTAAGTAAGGCATTTTGCCTAGTATAAGTGCCTGTGCAACATCAGTAGTGACCTGTTCACTTGTTGGCTCGGTGGCAGTGGTGACATCTTCATCTTCCTTGGCTTCATTAGCATGATCTTCATGGGTGACATCTTGTATGGTTATGTCTTGTTCTCCTAATGATTGCAACATTTTCAGAATATCAACCATGACTTTGCTTGCTTTTGTGGTTAAGTCAATGGGAGTGATATCCTCGGTGTCATTGATGAAAATGTGCTCGGGGATCGATGTGGCCTCCTTCTCCTCATTGTGAGTTGTATTGGTTAGAATGAGTACCTTCTTGGGTGGATTAAAGATTTGTGTCCAAATATTATTGCTTTCTATATAAATCTTTTTTAACTTGTCTTGCAGTACTTTGTATGCTCTTGTCTTTCAGAAAAATTCTTGGAGTGCTCCTACATGGTTGACTCGATTTATTCAACTATGGACTTGAGCATGAATGTAACTAGGGATTTCTCCCTCATCTTTTTCTCCATGTCCAATGCATATGTCCATCTGGCTGATATCTTATCATTTATCTCTTGTGGAATAAGAGCCTTAAATTGTATAGGTACATATTTGTATGCAACCATCATCTTGATTATGGCCTCTTCTATCTTATTCTGATCCTCGATAGACAGAGTTATCCATTGTCTAATCTTGTGATGTGATATACTTTTGGTATTGATGATTGAATCTGCAATTTCATCAATTATATTTGGTATTTTGGCCCTTTCTTCTTGGAGTCTTTGTTCTCTTTCGTCCTTTTCAGTGTCATCCTTGTCATCTTTTCCTCTTAGATATCTCCTTCTTTGTTTTGGTGTTGATTTCCCAGTTGAAGATGTATTATTTCTTTTCTAATAAGTTCTCATAGTTCCTTTCTTCAAGGGTGGCGAGTCTACCTCTTTTGTTGTTTTTCTTTTTGTTCTTGATGCAACCGTTACTTTAGTAACTTTTGATTTCTTGGCTGGTGGTGCATCTGATTCGGTAGACTCTAAGTCACTTAATTCTTTACCTTCGCCGACGGGTGACTGTTCCTCAATGATATCTACTTGTTGTTCCAACTCTTCATCATTTACTAAAAGCTTCTTCTGAAGAGTATTCATTATTTTTGTCTTCTTCTTGTATATTTTATTTACTACTAAACCAATCTTTATTCTTGAATTGGCTTCCTCATATGTGCCAAATCTTTTCAACATTTTTTCCACTAGTTCATTCAAAAGAGTTTCAATAGCCTTTGTAGCCTGATCAATGTCAATTTCATAGTCCAATGGTGGTAACCATGTTGTTCTTGGTTGTGCAGGTTTGATGAGAGTGGTGTTGGTGTCCACTATAAAACATATCTCATCCTTGTATTTCTCCACTAGTTGAGCATGGATTCTTATCCTCTTTTTCATCCTAGTCTTGAATTGGCAAAGTAGACATCCATTAAAGGTGTGAATTTATCTCCTAGTAACTTAATGAGATCATTAATCTGTGTAGTGATTAGTCAGTTTGTGTCCCAAGTGACATTACCAACGGAAGGAAAGAAGTTCTGTAAATAGAAGAATGTGCACATTAGGAGGGAACTGAACTTACATGTATTAGATTGGGCTGATCTAATTGTTCTCATGTTCTCTTCTCGTTTCTTCAGTAGCATCTTGGATAGGTCTAGTTGTAGTCACTTCTTCACTATTTTATATGCAGTGTCAACTGCTCCACATGCAATGTTGTTCATTCTGATTGCTTGAAATATCTTGTACCCAATCGCATATGCACCAAATTTCATCTCAAGGTCAGTGATTGAATTCACTTTCAAACCTCTTCCATCCCACTTGGCTCCAGTTAACTTTAAAATCTCAAGGCGTGAAGGGTGTTTTAGGGATTTTTCCTTCTTGGTTATCAGATAACTAGTCACTGCATGAATCACATCCTTTGTGATCAGTTTTTGTTCATCCAACTACATCCTTTCATCATTCAATCGACTGAGTACTATGTCTATCCATTCAGTTTTGAACTCTCTCGGGAATAGTAGAGCATTGGTTAACCCTTTCACCTCAATGTGTTTGTGTTCATCTTTTAGGCTTTCATCCTTGCATAACTTCTGGTAATCTTCCACAATATCCAAATCTCTAATCTCTGCAACCTTGCAATGAATGTATGCGTGGATGTCTTCAACCAGCAAAACCCTAGGAGGGATACTCGAAAATGCTTCTTTGTCATCGGGTTGAGCAACAACCTCAGGGAAAAACTTGTAGTTAGGATCCTCACAGGTTGATTTCTTTATCAAGGTGATCTTTTTGTCCTTTGCGTTATTGATCTTCATGACTTGTGAAGTGGTTTCCATTGTTTGATAAATTTAGGGCTTCTTCGCTAATAAACTGTTAGCTCAGTGAGTCTAGATACTCACTTGATCTTCGATGTGAGTGGTTGGAATCCGTCGGAGTAGCTTAGAATCTGTTGTGAGTTGCTCTGCAATCTTTTCGCTCCGAATCACTTTTCTTCGCTCTACTATTTCTCTTTATCACTGGGTGAAAAAAATGATCTCTCCTTGCCCTATTTATAGAGAATACCCTAAGTGATGCATTAAATGCTTTACCTACTACTCAATCATTGAAACATAGATGCTCAGGTAACTCACCAAATTCTTCAGCTCGGTGAATATACAATGCTCGGGGTAAGTGTCAACTCAGTTGTTCTTTTCACATGTACACTAACGATGCTCAGTATGTAGTGTTAACTTGGTTGTTCTTTTCCATTTTTACCGACGTGCATTGTATGCTCAGTTCATATTAACTGACCATACTAGATTCACAAAACATAACATGCAATACCATAGTGCATCTTCATTCATGCTAATTTTTCATATTCTTAATGAATAAAGGAACAGATGTAAAATACAACTTTGTAGAGTGCAATTCCATACTTACTCGTATTGGTTAGGTGGGGGTGGTGGATTCACCTGATCCGTTGGATGAGGTGTCACCAAATTTATTACTTGGTCCATCATTATCATTGTTTAAAGCTTTCCTCCACATTTGATTTCTCATTCTCTTGATGTCTTCAACAATATTTCCATTTACAAATGTGCTTGTCTTTGTCACTCGGTCTTTGCAGTCCTTTCTTAAGTGACCGACCTTATGACAATGTAAGCATGCCATTCTAGGGTTAGTCTAGTTTCTAGATCTTCTTATCCATTTACTCATATAGTCTGCAACTATATGTCCATATCTACCACATGTTGTGCAATTTACCCAAGTGTTGTAATCCCATACATATTTTTTACTGACTCTTCTCGGTTGATATGCATTTTCTTGTTCTTTGGGTTTCCATATTTCCTTTTTCCTTTTTCTACATTCATGAAATGTGTGGCCATGCATGTTGCAAGTAGAATAATTTTTTTCCATGTAAGATTTCTTCTTTGGTTTGTTCAACCTAGATCTTCATTCATGTGCTTTGTGTCCATGCTTGTTACAATTATAACAATTACCTATGAATGTAGAAGTAGTTTTAGGAATACCTTTTGCTTTGCTCTTGAAAACATTTGATGTGGGGCCTGGTTTTCCATAGTGATTACATGAACACTTCTTTGGTCTTGGATTTGAGTAGACATTCCTTTGATTATCTTAGTTTTATGATTCTCCATGCTTGATATACCCTAAACCAGTATTGTTGTTGAGTCTTCTTTGTCCATTCAGAAATTCATTTATTCTTTTTGTGTTATCTTCAGCTTTCTTGATCATATTGTTGTTGTTGAATCTTTGCTTCATGCTTCAGTTTCTCATTTTCTTATTTTAGTTCACCAATAACTTCCAATTTTCCATTAAGTTCTATGTTCACTCGGTTGGCTTCATGACTCATAAGAACTATTTGATTGGTGATCTCAATGTGATGTTCAGTAAGTCTCTGTATCTTAGATTCTTTCTCTTGCAATTTTTCAGTAATCTTTTTCTTTTCATCAATAGCTAAAGTTATTTCTTGTTCAGCTTGTCTTGCATTATTCATAACATTAATCATTCTTACCATTTGTGTCTCTTGACCGATCTGCATTACTTTCACTTGTTCAGTCAGATGTCGATTGATTTCATTTAGATTTGTAATGCTTCCTTCAGATGCATCATATGTATTACCAGATCTAGATCCAGATGAATCAAATAGGCCAGGTATCTCTTCTTCATGATAGTCAATTTCATTGTAGAGAGATGCCATGACTTTTGTTTCAGCCAATAACTCTTTCATTTTGATTCTTGCCTCTTATTTCTCAAAGAAAATCTGTATTTTCAACTTCTGACTCTCAATATTTTTATCAAGCTTATACCTTTCCATTGTATGATCTTTTTTCTCAAGTGATTAAAATTTTCCAAATCAAAGATCTAGCTTTGATACTAATTGTTGGAATAATGGAAGGGTGTGTACTGAGAAGGGAGGGGTGAATCAGAACCCTTAAAAACTTTTACACTTTAAACCTTAGTAATCATTGCTTGCATAACCGACCATTGTAGCTTTTCTACTTCATGCATGTAATATCATAAAATAAATGTAAGTGCATGTAAAAAAACATAGAAACATTCATGAAACTCATTTACACATGACACAAGAATTGATAACGCAGAAAACCCCTGTTAGAAGGTAAACCTGTGGTGGGGATGAAACCCACAAAGCTTCACTATCTGCAGAATGGAAGGTGTCTGTTAGGGCTATAAGTTGATCACTTCTGATGATCTTACCCTGTTAGGAGTAACATGTTAGAATTTTTAAGTCTACTCAGTTAAGAGATATCAACAACACAATGTATGTGTGCACTCGGTTAAGAGGATTACAATAAGACTGTTAAGTCCACCTTCTTGAAGGATTTTTCTATTTTCTACAATTGTTAGAGAACAGAAAAAAATATAGATGTCCTGATAGCTTGCAATCTTGAATTGCTGATTACAGATCCATGAAGTTCACAAAATTGTATATCACCTATTGTGATGGATAATACCTCTGTTCTACTCGGTAGCCTTAAATTTAGTTCTTCATAACTGATTTCTCCTGTATCTGTCCTTGTGCATGAAAATCTCTATTTCATCCATAGATGTCCTTCTGCGGCTACAATCATCATGTTCTTGATTGATTATTTATATATATATATATATATTATATATATATAATGTCTTGACCTAATTAGGTTTCACGCTTTTCTTGAATAACTCTAATGATCAAAGGTTTACAACTTGACCTTGATCTCCTAGTTTTCATCAATACAATCAGTTAACTAATTGCATCCACATATTATGATGTTCTTGATCCAAAAAAAATGGTTGTCCAGCTAAGCATAAAGATTAAAGTGCTTTAGCTGATGTGTAGTTTGAGATCCACTTTTCTTGGGATTAAAACTGTCTCTCAGTTTACTGGTGTTCTGTGATGTCTCTGTAGGCTATTCTCGATGATGTCTTTGTAAACTGTGCTTGGTTATCACTGCGTGTGGTGTTCAAAATATTTTGGTGATCACTGCACTTAACCATTTTGGTGACTACTGTGTTTGACCATTTCAGTGACCACTGTGTTTGGTGAAAGCTGTCACTTGGTGATCATGTGACCGATGGTCCAAATTTGTTTTCTTATTATAGTAATGAAAACTTTTGATCCTTTAAGGATTATCAATGTAGAGTAGAAAACAACTATACCAATATAATCTTATCATTGTCTGATATTTATTAATTGCCTAATTAAATCATACTCCGAAAGATATAGAAATTCAATATGAACCAGAAATCAATTACTTGACATCAATGACAAAATAAACACTAATCTAATCCTTTCTATAATCTTTTATGCCTCTGATCTTGGTATTCATCATCATCACCACCAGTTGAGTAACAATCTCCCTCTTTGACATTGACGAAAACACTATCAATTGATGATGGCATACTTTGATATCTATGTTTTGACTTTGCCCCATCTTAGCTATTTTATCTTGTTCTCCCTCTGTGTTCATTTCTCATTCTCTCTTTTCTCTTGTAATCATCAATCAATCTCCCTTTAACATATTTCACTCTTTCTCCCTCAATATTTGTATTCATCAATTACTTATTCTCTCTCTTTGACAACAATGCCAAAGGTGCATACTCTTGAAAAAATATTTAGGGAGTGGATTATACCTTTCATTTACTAATATCTCATTTCATACATAATTACTTTTCACAACTTCAGGAATCACCTAAAGTGTGAACACTAGCATCAACTCACAAAATAGATATTCTATTAAATCCTATAATTAAGGCATCTTTCTCTAGTGAATTTTGGATAGGGGTAAGACCCCTAATTTACCTTTGAGATACTCAAAATCATCCTTCGGTAGTGGCTTGGTGAATATATCTACTAACTGCTCCTTTGAATTCACATACTCCAATATCACATGCTTGTCTTGAACTTTCTCTCTCTTGTAATGATACTTGATAGAAATGTGCTTGGTCTTAGAATGCATCACCAGAGTCTTTGATATATTTATAGCACTATTATTATCACAAAAAATAGTAATTGGGTCATTAATCTCCTCTTGCATTCCTTCAAGTAGTTGTTTGATCCATACAATGTTTGCACAATTCATAGTTGCAACAACATATTCAGTCTCAACAGCAGACTACGATATACAACTATGTTTATTACTCAGCCATGTCAGTAATCTTTCTCCTAAAAGGAAAACTCCTCCACTTGTACTTTTCCTATCATCAATGTTTCTATCCCATCAGTATCAGTGTAGACCTTCAACTCAAAATATCTTCAGTTTGTTTCAGATATCTAAATATTATTTTGAGTGCAAACATGTGAGATTCCTTTGGATTGACAAAAAATCTTGCAACAATACCAACTACATGAAAAATATCAAGTCTTCTATGTACAACATATTGTAACTTACCAATCATTGATCGGTAGAGTGTCTCATTCACTTCCTTTGACACATCTTTTTTTGATAACTTGAAACCAGTAACCATCAATTTTCTAACCCGTCTTGAGTCTTCCATACCAAAAGTATTTAGGATATCCTTGATGTACTTTGATTGTGTGATATAGATCCCATCCTTGACTTGTTGAATCTGTAGTCTAAGAATGAATTTTATCTCCCCTATCATGGAGATCTCAAATTCCTTTCCCATCTCTTCAGAAAAAGATTTGCATAATGTGTTAATTCATCCAAAAATAATATCATCAACAAATATTTCAGATTTCAAAACCTTCTTAGTACTATCACATTTCAGATACACATTATTGTTGTCATTTGTTCTTTGAAATCTAATCTTGATTAGATATGAATGTAACCTTTCATACCATGTTTGGGGTGCTTGTTTCAAACCATATAGTGCCTTGTGTAGTTTACATACCATGTCCTTGTTAGTATTCCCAACAAAACCTTCATGTTGTTCAATATAGACATCTCTTTAAGAATACAATTAAGAAATTTAGACCTAACATCCATTTGATAAACTTTAAATCCTTTGTAAACCTCATATGCTAGTAGAATTCAGAGTCCTAATCTAGAAACAAGTGCAAAATTCTCACCATAATCAATACCTTCTTCTTGTGCAAACTCTTTGCAAACTATTCTTGCTTTGTTTCTGATTACATCTCCATGCTCATTTAATTTATTTTTAAAAATCCACTTTATACCAATAACATTTTTATCTTTAGGTCTTGGTACCAAAGTCCATGTGTTTTCCTTTTCAATTTGATCTATCTCTTCTTTCATAGATTTAAACCAATCTTCATTCTCCAATGCATCTTTTACTCTTCTTGGCTCTAATTCATAAATTAAGCATGTATTATCTCTTACATTTCTTCTTCTTATAAGTCCAACATTCTTGTCTCCAATAATCTTTCTCGGCGAGTCATGTCTTCTCACATTCTTAGCTAGAACAAGCTTGGTAGGTGGTGGAATTTCTTCATTTTCATCATTTGGTGGTAGTTCTCTCTATTCAGCTTCCTTCTTCGTTTGTGTTTTAGGTAAGTTATTAGGAATCTCAGGTTGAAAATATAGAAATCTTTGGTATTCCTCGGGTTCCTTCTTGTTGTCCTCATCATTTTTCTCTACAAATTCATCAATCCTTTCATTTTCACTATCTACAATTTTGTTAGTAGACTTGTTCAAACATTTGTAAGTTTTTCTCTTGGAAGAATATCTTAAGAATATTCCTTCATCTCCTTTAGAATCAAAATTTCTAGATCTTGCATCTTTTAGAATATAACACCTACTTCCAAATACTTTGAAATAACTTACATTCGATGTTGTACTCAGTTTAGTCTATAAACTATAGTGTTGACTGCTTCTCTCCAAAACGTGTGAGAAATATCATTCTCAATCATCAGTGTTCTTGCACAATCAACAATGGATATGTTTCTCCTTTTTGTTATACCATTCTGCTTTGGTGTCCTCGGTGCAGACATTTGTCTCTTTATTCCATGTTCATTGCACAAAAGTGTAAACTCATCAGGTCTAAACTCTCCTCCTCTAACAAATATCAGACACTTCAATTGTCTTCTAATCTCCTTTTCAACTCTTTCGTTATACCACATAAACATTTGAAAAGCATCATATATTTATTTTAAAAACATGACAGACATCATTCTTGAATAATCATCAACAAATAAAATGAAATATCTATCACCATAGTAACTTTTTTTTCTCATTGGTCCACATAGGTCAGTGTGCACTAATTCCAAAATTCCTTGAGTAGTGTAAGGTTCTCTTGCAAAAATTGACTTTGTCATCTTACCAACTTGACATCCTTTGTAAATGACATTTTTAGGTTTATCCAATCTCGGTAGACCTCTAACTCTATTCATTTTTCTCACTTTAATTAAGTTTTCAAAATTCACATGACAACCTCTTGTGCTATAACCATACATACTCAATTTTAGCATATAGAAAACTCTTAGTATATGTATCAAGGTAAAATAAGTTACCTTTAGATTTTTCTCTAGTGGCAATCAAACTTCCATTCTGATCAAATAATTTTACCTCTCCATTCTGAAATTCTAGTCACTGTCCTCTATTGTTTAGTTGTACCACACTCGATAGATTATACTTTAGTCCTTCAACCTAATATACATCATTACATCTTGTATTATTCAGAAGAATTATAGAACCTTTACCTTTCACAGGATATGGGGCATCATTACAAAATCTAACATATCCTCCATCATGTTCTTCCATAGTAATGAACTTAAGAGTGTCACCAATCATATGGTGTGAACAAACACTATCTATAATCCAAGTATCACTCTTGCTTACATGTGAAATTAGGGATTTTTATTCTTCATTCTTTTCTTCATCATAATTATCCTTGATAACAACATACACAACTTCTTCACTGTCATCATCATATGTATCATCATCGGTTAATCCTTCATTAGAAATGTGGCATGACTTCTTATCTTTGTTCTTGAAATCTTAGAATCTCCTGAATCTATTTTCTCTTTTTTTTTATCATCTTGGTTGTCTTTCTTCTCATAATTGTCATTGTCAGGGCATCTAGCATCAATGTGACCAATCTTGTTATATTTAAAACATTTCAAAGGTAGATTACCTCAGTACTTTCTTTTTCCTCTATGTAGTCTTCTAGCTAGTAGAGCTTCAAACTTTGCTTCATTTCTTTCATCTTTGACATTTAGTTCTTCTAACTCACTCTTGCAACTGTAGAACCTTTCACTATCACTACTTGCATAACCATCACTAGGTCTAGACTCTCTAGAAATTTCAATCTTCAAAGATGATTTGAATGCAGACTCAATCCTAGCAGTGGTAGGTAAACTATTATCAAAGTCATTTAGCTCAAAAGTAATCAACTTACCAATTGTAGCATCCAGTGAAAGAGTCGTCTGGGGAATGTATCTTAGTTCTTGTATTGCAGATACTCGAATGAAATACATAGGCAACAATGTTCTCAATAGTTTACTTGATACATCTTCAAATCTTTAACTCAAGTCTTTTAAACTTATCTCTTTAAAGTACTTAGCTCTAATACCAATTGTTGGTTTACTGAGAGGGGGCGTGAATCATAAAACAATGAATCTTAAACTCTTGAAACTTAAACTCTGATTCAACTCGGTAAGATAAAATTCTACAATAAATGAATCAGAAATAACTTAAGAGACTTTAAAATATCATGAACAATAAACATGCAACACATATAACACTAGTGTTTAACGAGGAAACCCAATTTGGGAAAAACCTTTGTGGGAATTGTCACCCACAAAATAAAAATGCTCTTCTAAAGTATGCTAGGTTAAAAGCCAATCTTGTTAAAGATTACAATGCACATTGTTAAATGTGACCCTGTTAGGGGATTTTCCTCAGATATGTTAAGATCTTCACCCTGTTAGGAGTGGCCTAGTTAAAGGGCTTTGAAAACTCTTTTAGAATGTCACCTTTCACAAGGATTTTACAAAAAGACTGTTAAGTCCACTCGGTTAAGAGATTTCTCTGCTACAAATTTTAATAAGAAACATTATAGAATTTGATCTGTAATACTGCAACTACCTCTTGCTTGATCAGATCTATTATGTGCTCTATGACTACTGACATAAATACTTCATCTATCTCTACTCTAGACTCAGATTTCTCCTTTTGTTTTTCATTGCTTCACTCGGTAGCACATCCATACTTCAACTTGCCAGCCCCAACTTCATATAATCTCATTCTTTATATAGACTCTATTTTTTCCTCTTAATCTCCTTGATTAGTTTTTCATTCAATTACTCTCAGCCGTTAGATCATCCTTATGAACCAATTCAATGAATTTGATACTCGGTGATCCGCTTCCCATCTCCTCGGCACTTGAAATTTTCATCTTAATATTTACCATAGATCATCACCTTGATTTTTCCTGAGTGTAGATCTTTGTAACTAGCTTCTTCTTCATCCTTGGAATCTTCCAGATCACCGTGGCTTGTCATTAAATACATTCTTATTCTTGTTTATAACAACTTTTCCGCTCAGTAACTAACTTCTGAACTCGGTGTCTTGGCTCGCTGAATGGCTTAGTGTCTCTGTGTCTCTTACCGACAAACACATTCCTTTTACTTATAGACTTAATCCTACTCGGTAACTAAACAATTTCCTTTTACCGACTTGCCCAATCTGCTTACCGACTTAATAAAATAAAATGTAGAGTAGAAAAAAAAACTATACCAATATAATCTTATCATTGTCTGATCTTTATTAACTGCCCAATTAAATCATACTCTGAAAGATATGGAAATTCAATATGAACCAGAAATCAATTGCTTGACATCAATGACAAAATAACAAATGATCTAATTCTTTCTACAATCTTGTATACCTCTGATCTTGGTCTTCATCATCATCACCATCAGTTGAGTAACAACTTATTTACCCTTATTCATGTATACAAAAAGTAGGAGAATATTATAAAATAGGTATTGTACACCTTGTATAGTCATTATTATTATTATAATATTTTATTTATTATGTAATGTTGCACCTAAGAGAACCTAGATAGATGTATGATATGTAGATATTCTTTTGGAATATTCTTAATTCCACTTGATTTTGTATTGTAACATTGTAATATTATATTATTGTAATTATTTAGTATTGGGAGAATAAAATCAATAAATTAACCAATATTAAATTTGGGTTCAAGGGTTAAGGTAGCACATGGTTTATGTAATATCACTTGGTTTTTTTTAAGAGCTTATTTTTATAAAAGTAATTGCAGTTGTTAAGGTAAGCCATGTAGCAATTATGGAGGTTGGAAGCATTGCGTCAGATCTGTGGTTGCTTGCTTCTTCACATGGAGTTCTTGCTTATGGTTGGTACTTTGAAGGCTTTCATGGATGTACTGTAATGTTGCAGTGTTGAATAATAAATGAATGGTGGATGCTTTTGGAGGTTGGGTCCCACTTGAGGGTTTTCCCAAGGTATATCTGGTGTCACATTTTTTTGATTACGTTTTCTATTTTTTTACATGTAGATTCTAAGCACTTGTTTTATTTTTTATCATGTGCGTTATGTGAAAAATGTCATATGTTGGCTTCAAGTTTTCTTACAATTTTGATGCAAACTCAAGAAAACTACTTCATGCTCTATAAAATAAATGAACCATCTAGATATATCATCTTTGATCAATACAAGAAATCTCCATACATCAATGACAATAATTATACATTCTTTTGATATAGAAATATTTGAGAACCAATAGACACACAACTGACCTTGTACTTCAAAACCTTGGTTGACATCAAATACAAAAAAAAATGACATAAATAACAACACTATCACATATTTTTAACAATATCTCCTTTATCAATGATGGAAACACTTATACTATCCTTGCAACTGCCCGCCCTTTAACATCAAATAAAAAGTGCATCTCTGCATCACTATAAAAACTTTGTATTACTCAATGTTCTTTTCCTTACCCCTTGACACAACACTTCATATTGACAACACTTAACCATCTCCACAACATTCTTTACAACACTTCTCTACATTAATCCTCCTATACAAAGTCTTTTTCCCTATCTAAATCAACTCCCTCTTAGGGTATGAACAAAAAATAGTTCTTTGGAGAACCAAAAAACAGACTTCCAACATCTACATATCTGCATATGTACAAGACCAAAATTGTCTTATTGACAAAATTTGGGCAACACATTTTAATGGAGCATGATGCCCTGACGAATGATTTTGAATTTTACACTATCTAGAAACTACATCTCTTAATTCAACTTTTCTAATTCTTTGAATATCTTTACCAAACAAGTGAGCTTTAAGTACACTACATCCCTTAGATGATAAAATTGTTTCTTTATCTTCCTTATGGTTTTTCAATAGATTTAATAGTATGTAAAAGTTATCAATTTTTAGTCTTCCATTGGCATCAAATCCATTTCAAATCCACTAAATTTTTCATTTGATGGAAAAATAAATATGTCACAACTATTTAATTTACACATTTTTTAGAATATTTAAGGCTCATGTAGTCGTATATGTTCCTTAGGTATCTATTTTTCATGTCATATAATCTCCTATATTCAATTTTCTTCTGTACATCCTTCAAAATTGTATCTTCCAATTTTGAAGCATGTTCCTTCAAGCTATCGTGAAACATATGCAATTGATCCACACTAGAAAAAGATGAATCAATCTAAATATTCATAAGGCCTTAATATAATACATTCACAACATATTCTATAATTTATATGCTCTACATATAGGTTTTTATCAAGTCCTTGCAACTAGAGTGGTGAAGGATATCACCAAGATGAAGTATGTGCAATGGACCACCTAACCTTGTAACATAGGTACTTGTAGTAACTTTGTTGTGATAATTGGTTTGAACAAAGTATTAAAAACTAAATCTCTATAGGGTCCAAAAGATTAACCACCAAGAATTTAACACTTCTCATCTTCAACCTTTTTCTCCCCAACCTCCTTTTTTCTCCAGTCTCTTATCCTTCTCTAAAGACTTCTCATTTCTTCACTTTTCTTCTTTAGATTCTTCTCAGTACTCATCTATTCATCATGTCCCTTAACTTAACCCTTACCATTTCCCCTATACTCACCTTGAGTCTTAATTGGAGGAATCTCAACACATGTATCTTTAGCAACACTTATACCAACTTCTAGAGGAGAGCTATCAACCGAACTTGCACTTGTATTAGTGTTCCCTAGTAGAGAAGACAAAATATTTAATAGACTTTGATAATTTCCAAAGTCTTTTCTTCTATATGTTTGATTATTTTTTCCTCATTTAGATATTTATCTATACGGGTATTGACCCTTTCCTTAGTTCTGAAAGTGCTTCCAAGAGATATAGAAATCTTATATTTGTCTTCATGATTCAAGGAGCCACATAGCTTATTCAAATTATATGCCCAAATTTTATCTTCTCAAAATACTTCTTCCTTCCTCTTTCTTATTTCTCAATACTTCTCTCAAATCCTTTGGAAGCTTATCTAATTGTTGGAAGTACAAGAATGGGAAAGAAAAATATTGAGAGGGGGGGGGGGGGGGGGGGAANGGGGGGTGAATCAGATCATAAAACTTAACCACTTAAAACAAATTGATTCACATTCATACATATATGAATTTTAACCGAACATCAGATAGCATCAATAACATGAAATATGTAACTCATAACAATAAATTTGGTAACCCAGAAACCCAAATAGGTAAAACTAGGGTGGGGATGACACCCACAAAATCTTCACTACTGCAGAAATAAATTGTGTGTTAGGGCTACAAGAGTTTGATTGCAACATGAAATCTACCTAGTTAAAGGTCTATTCTGTTAAGAACTAAAGATCATTACAATCTAACTTGTTAAAGGATTTCAACTTACAGTAAAGTAAGCACTCGGCTAAGAGATTTGAAATGGTCTACTAGAACCACTCTATTAAGATATTTCACCTGATACACTTGTTAGAATGTTCCAAGTAGTGATCCTTCGTTATGCACTCAGATGCTGATGACGAATATGCTCTTTCCTATACCGTCTGTGATCTCTCAATCTGATATGTCTTTACTCTGCTTATCACTGCTCTATCATTTTGCTTGATCTAGGCTTCTTCTCAAAATAACATACTGTTCATCTCTCATGAACACACAACCCTTCTCTATATATCTCTTGTTCTCACACACACTTCTCTTTTAGGGTTAGAAGCAATCTTATTATATATTTTCAGATCTGGCAGCGAGATCTCAATCTATTGTTTATGCCTCCAATGCATACTGATTTCCTGATTGGCTCCATTCCATGCATAGTATAAAACAATTAAATGAAAAATTAACTCAGTAGACAAATATTAAATGCATACAAATGTCAGCCCAAATCTCATACAAGTCGGCCTAAACCATTTACATCAAAGTTTGAATTAATCTTGACATGTATACAAAAAATGTTATGCTTGGCACTAAAAATTTCTTACACTCGACACTTAATATTCTACTCGGCTTGGCATCATGTAACTCAACAACCTAAAACTTGCTCGGCAATGTTGCTCAGCCTTGAATGTTTAGCTCGACCACAGTGATTAACCAACTAAAATTGCCTAAGTAAATGACTAAGTGTGGGTCACTAATCATCAACAAAACTTAGGGATTAACAATCTCCCCCTTTGATATTAGTGGTAAAAACACACTTATCATTACAAATAATTCCATCCAAAATGTTTCCTAAGTACATATTGTACTCCCCCTAGGAATGTACATCATACTACATACAAAACTTTACATAGTATACATGCCTTCAAAAAAAATATTTACATGGATACCTGTACTGATCTCCTTATGCTGTATCCTTGTCAGTACTGTTAGATTCCCCCTTGTTTTTGTCACTGATTTCCGGTGGGGTCAAGTTATACTTGTCCAAAAATTGTTTATGAAGTTGTAAGGTAGACTCAAATACAGAGTCCCAACTGTCCTTGACAAACTTCATGACCTCTATTTTCACTTCTAGCTCAGCAGCTAGACTAATTAGTAATTACTAAGCTTTCTACAGTGGAGAGATGAGAATCTCTCTTAATCAATTTGTTTGCAAATGAAATTTCTTTCTGAATGACCTCCAGATGAGGTATCAGATGATTTTGAATAGTAATCAATTTGGTCCTAATCTAACCATCTTCAGCCATGAACTCGACTATCCTCCTTTGTGCATAAGTCAACATGTTAAAATGTAAGGATCTAGTGCTAGCATCCATACTCAATGAACTTCTAGTTGAATTTAGGTCTAGTTGCAATTTCTCTAAAGCCTGTAGATTATCCTTTGTGAAGAATTCAACATCAGATAACTTTTTATGCAAAGAATAAACTTTTGTTGCAACTCCCTCTAAAATTTCTACTAGAGAAGAAAGTTTAGCTTGTTTTACCATAATCTCTCCTGAGATTTTTGTTAGTACCTTGTTCTCAAATTTCCTCTCAAACCATTGCAACAGCTTCTCATTGGCGTCAATGTTGTCATCATTTACCTTTTGCACAATGTGAACTAACTATTCAAGAATAGGAGCTTGAGGGTTTTCATATTCCATGTCAAAAGATTTTACAAATATTTCTTTGATTTCATGTAACACTTTCTTTTGCTTATGCTCCCTTTTCAGTTCCTCCTGTCGTTTCTTCCTCTTAAGTAGCTCCTGAAGAGTCTCAATCTGTTCATAAGACAAAACATTGGGATCCCAAGGTGGAATCACAATAACTTCATCTAATGTGACATCAAGAATCGGAGACTTCTTCCTCATAACTTTCCTCCTCTTGAATTCAGGTGAACCACTGCTCAGCTTCATTTCTACAATACCTTTTCCAGATTCGGTAGTTGTCACCATTACATCTTTTAGTTCAGTCAAAATTGCCTACTAATCAGGCATGCTTCCTATCTTAGTTCCAGTGGGATTTGATGATACAGAGTGTGGTAGATCAACCAACACTTGCATTGCCTCTTATTATTTAGGCTCATTGTTAGTATCTCTTATCTCCTCACTACTATCTAGAACTGATTTTACAACCTCCAAAATAGGTGAATGTTGTACAATTACCTCTTGTTCAATTGTTTTCTCCTTTTTTGCTTCTTCTTGAGCATCCTTATCCTCAGATTCCTTTTGATTTTTCTCTACTTCTTCCTCTGTACTCTTCTCTTCTTCAACCTTAGTTGCCTTAATAGGCGATTCAATAGTTGAGTGCCTCGACTCATCCTGGCCCTTGGCATCCAGATTGCTAGAGTCATCAATTGTCACATCAATTAGACTGTTAATAGTCAGATCAATAGTGTTAACTATCTTTGTTTGTCCTTGTTCTTCTATTCCAATCTTCTCAAGCTCAGTAGAAATGTGAACTATTGATTTCTATGGTACATGGGTGGATTCAGTTTCTTTAGCCTTCAGCTCAGATGTTCCTTCATTAGTTTTCTTTTCTTTTGGAGCAATCAATCCAAAAATTTCCTTCCAAATTCTAGTACTCTGTTGTACTATCCCTTCATTATCATTTTTCAAAATAGCATAACCTCTCTGTTTAGGTATGAATTTATTCTTATACTCTTCAACAAAATTTTCTCTCTATTTCTTGGTTAGCTTGGGAATGACTTGAGCTAAAGTGCCTTCTCTTATCTGTCTCTCAGTTGTGAGTGCAAATTCCCATTTGCCAGATAGAAATTCATAAAACTCATTCAACACATTGTTTCCTATTTCTATAAAACTTAACCACTTAAGACAAATTGATTCACATTCATACATATATGAATTTTAACTGAACATTAGATAGCATCAATAACATGAAATATGTAACTCATAACAATAAATTTGGTAACCTAGAAACCCAAATAGGTAAAACTAGGGTGGGGATGACACCCACAAAATATTCACTACTGCAACAATAAAGTGTGTCTGTTAGGGCTACAAGAGTTTGATTCCAACATGCAATCTACCTGGTTAAAGGTTTGTTTTGTTAAGAACTAAAGATCATTACAATCTAACTTGTTAAAGGATTTCAACTTACAGTAAAGTAAGCACTCGGCTAAGAGATTTGAAACGGTCTGCTAGAACCACTCTGTTAAGAGATTTCACCTGATACACTTGTTAGAATTTTCCAAGTAGTGATCCTTCGTTATGCACTCAGATGCTGATGACAGATATGCTCTTTCCAATACCTTCTATGATCTCTCAATCTGATATGTCTTTACTCTGCTTATCACTGCTCTATCATTCTGCTTGATATAGGCTTCTTCTCAAAATGACTTATTGTTCATCTCTCATGAACACACAACCCTTCTCTGTTATCTCTTGCTCTCACACACACTTCTCTTTTAGGGTTAGAAGCAATCTTATTATATCTTTTCAGATCTGGCAGCGAGTTCTAGATCTATTGTTTATGCCTCCAATGCATACTGATTTCTTGATTGGCTCCATGCCATGCATAGTATAAAACAATTAAATACAAAATTAACTCAGTAGACAAATATTAAATGCGTACAAATGTCAGCCCAAATCTCATACAAGTCAGCCTAAACCATTTACATCAAAGGTTGAATTAATCTTGACATGTATACAAAAAATTTTATGCTCAACACTAAACATCTCTGACACTCGACACTTAATATTCTACTTGGCTCGGCATGATGTAACTCGACAACCTAAAACTTTCTCAGCAATGTTGCTCGGCCTTGAATGTTTAGCTCGACCACAGTGATTAACCAACTAAAACTACCTAAGTAAATGAATAAGTGTGGGTCACTAATCATCAACAAAACTTAGGGATTAACAATCTCCCCCTTTGATATTAGTGGTAAAAACACACTTATCATTACAAATCATTCCATCCAAAATGTTGCCTAAGTACATACTGTACTCCCCCTAGGAATGTACATCATACTACATACAAAACTTTACATAGTATACATGCATTCAAAAAATATTTACATGGATACCTATACTGATCTCCTTATGCTGTATCCTTGTCAGTCCTATCAGATTCCCCCTTGTTTTTGTCATTGATTGCTGATGGGGTCAAGTTATACTTGTCCAAAAACTATTTATGAATTTGTAAGGTAGAATCAAATGTAGAGTCCCAACTGTCCTTGACAAACTTCATAACCTCTATTTTCACTTCTAGCTCGGCAGCTAGACTAATTACTAAGCTTTCTGCAGTGGAGAGATGAGAATCTTTCTTAATCAATTCGTTTGCAGATGAAATTTCTTTCTGAATGACCTCCAGATGAGGTATCAGACTTGTCTGAATAGTAATCAATTTGGTCCTAATCTGACCATCTTCAGCCATGAGCTCGGCTATCCTCCTTTGTGCATAAGTCAACCTGTTAAAATGTAAGGATCTAGTGTAGCATCCATACTCAGTGAACTTCCAATTGAATTTAGGTCTAGTTGCAATTTCTCTAAATCTTGTAGATTATCCTTTGTGAAGAATTCAACATCAGATAACTTTTTATACAAAGAATAAAAATTTGTTGCAACTCCCTCTAAAATTTCTACTAAAGAAGAAATTTTAGCCCATTTTACCGTAATCTCTCTTGAGATTTTTGTTAGTACCTTGTTCTCAAATTTCCTCTCAGACCATTGCAACAGCTTCTCATTGGCGTCAATGTTGTCATCATTTACCTTTTGCACAATGTGAACTAACTATTTAAGAATAGGAGCTTGAGGGTTTTCATCTTCCATGTCAAAAGCTTTTACAAATATTTCTTTGATTTCATGTAACACTTGCTTTTGCTTATGCTCCCTTTTTAGTTCCTCCTATCGTTTCTTCCTCTTAAGTAGCTCCTGAAGAGTCTCAATCTGTTCATAAGAAAAAACATTGGGATCCCAAGGTGGAATCACAATAACTTCATCTAATGTGACATCAAGAATCGGAGACTTCTTCCTCATAACTTTCCTCCTCTTGAATTCAGGTGAACTACTACTCGGCTTCGTTTCTACAATACCTTTTCTAAATTCAATAGTTTTCACCATTACATCTTTTAGTTCAGTCAAAATTTCCTGCTGATCAGGCATGCTTCCTATCTTAGTTCCAATGGGATTTGATGATGCAGAGTGTGGTAGATCAACCAACACTTCCATTGCCTCTTATGCTTTAGGCTCATTATTAGTATCTCTTATCTCCTCACTACTATCTAGAACTGATTTTACAACCTCCAAAATAGGTGAATGTTGTACAATTACCTCTTGTTCAATTTTTTTCTCCTTTTCTACTTCTTCTTGAGCATCCTTATCCTCAGATTCCTTTTGAGTTTTCTCTACTTCTTCCTCTGTACTCTTCTCTTCTTCAGCCTCAATTGCCTTAATAAGTGATTCAATAGTTGAGTCCCTCAGCTCATCCTGACCCTCAACATCCAGATTCTAGAGTCATCAATTGTCACATCAATTGGACCGTTAATAGTTAGATCAACAGTGTTAACTATCTCTATTTGTCCTTGTTCTTCTATTCTAGTCTTCTCAGGCTCAGTATAAATGCGAACTATTGATTTCTGTGGTACAGGGGTGGATTTTGTTTCTTTAGCCTTCAGCTCAAATGTTCCTTCATTAGTTTTATTTTCTTTTGGAGCAATCAATCCAAAAATGTCCTTCCAAATTCTAGTACTCTGTTGTACTATCCCTTCATTATCATTTTTCAAAATAGCATAACCTCTCTATTTAGGTATGAATTTATGCTTATACTCTTCAACAAATTTTTCTCTTTGTTTCTTGGTTAGCTCAAGAATGACTTGAGCTAAAGTGCCTTCTCTTATCTGTCTCTCAGTTGTGAGTGCAAATTCCCATTTGCCAGATAGAAATTCATACAAATCACTCGACATATTGTTTCCTATTTCTATAGGTGTTAACTTAAAACTACACATCATGTCTAGGAGAGCTTCCTGAACCTCTTCTACCTTCAATGTTTCATACTTGATAAACTTAAAACTAGATAAACCTGCAGAATTTCTCAAGTTTTCACATACCTCATTAATATATGTGGGTCTCTTGAATGATGTTGTTGGTATGTTGCTGGGTTCATCAGTTTCAGTCTTGTCTTCATCACTTTCTGGATCCAAATGCACTTTCCTTCTTGGTTTCTTAACTTGTAGGCTCGACACAGCCTTTTTTGTAAAATTTGTCTTTGATACAGAACTACTTTCTCCAATCTTCTTTGCATAGAATTTTGTTTGCTCTACTGGAGATGTGGTAGCAGATGCCCTTGTCCTTGGATGATTTACAATGGGAGGGGTAACTCTAGGCTTTGCTTTACTCGGCTTTGTTACCTTTTCTACTGCTGGCCTCTTCCCTTTTGCCTTAACAATAATCTCTTCTTCAGATTCACTGACTTCTACTTCTTGTTCCTCAGATACATCTTCTCCTTTTCCAGCAAATATGTCTAGAGGTGCATCCTCTAGCTCTTCATCACTCGGAAATCCAACCATCTTTTTCATATTTTTCACAATCTTTTTCCTCTTTCTTTCCATGGTTCCTGCCTTAAGATTCATCAAAATCTTTCCCTTAGCTTCATCATAATTTCTGAATCTTTTAGCTTTAGTATCAATCTCCTCTGCTAGGAGTGATGTGATAGCTACTGGTGCTTCATCAATATTAACTTCATAAGGAAATGGCTCCAGCCATGATACCCTAGGTGTCATAGCCTGAATATAGGTGTAATCTATATCAACTAAGAAACATATCTCTTCATAGTGCTTCTCCACAAGTGAATTGGGAATTCTGGTCCTCAACCTCATTCTCTTTTCGAATTCCACAAAATAATTTCCCATAATACCATTGAAATTATTGCCTAATTGCTGAATACATTCACTAATCTGTAAAGTGGTGGCTCTATCCTTCTTCCAGAAAATATTTCCTAGTGTAGGAAATGACTTCTATACATAGAAAAATATACACATTAACAAAGAGCCAAACATACATGATGAGCTTTTGGCTTTCCTGCTTGATAGTAAGTTCTCGGCTAGTTGTGTCAACTGCAGCTCAGCAAGGTCGTAGGTGTGATTCTTTTTGACTATCTTCCATGCCTGGTCCACGGCTGTACAACGAACACTATCCATTCAGCTTGACTAATAGAAGTTGTGTGCAATCACTCTCACTCCAAAGTCAAGTTCTAAATCTTTAATTGTGGAGATAGTCATACCTCTGTTGTTCCAAACAGCTCCAGTGTTAGTTGTTATCTCTTCTTTACTTTGATCTCTCATAGTTTGTTTACCACTGATAATAGGATACCCATTTACTCTATGAATAATATATTTTGTGATCCTAACTGGTCCACTGTCCAGCCACATATGCATATTATGAACTCAACTTAGGACAACTTTAATCCAATCATCCTTGAATTCTGTCAAAAAATCTAGGGCACGAGTTAACCCTTTGTCGGCTAAGTGCTTGAATTCATCTTTCAGAATTCCATTGTCACACAACTTTTCATAGGATTTTCTCAATTCGCTATCACCCACTTTTCCAAATTTAACCATGTAGAAGGATCTAACATCATGAATCATAAGTACCTTTGGGGGATTGATGAGAGAGCTCCGTTTAGATCACTCAAAATTGCACTTTCAGGAACAACATGAAATTTTGGTGGTGCACATGCATCACTCCTTACTAACTTAATTTGATTTAGATCCTCCTCCATTCCTTTGACTAGTGTGGAAGAACTTGCAACCATAATCTCTTGAAGTTAGGGTTCAAGAATGAAGAACATAGTACCTCAACAAATAATCACTTTTCACTGTTCAACTTAAGGTTGCCGACGACACGCTAACAAAATTATCAAAACAAACTTTACTAAGATCAATTCTGCAACTTCCTCGATCACTCTGTGAATGCTAAAAATTGAAGGTAAAAGTGAATAATAGACTATTCATCCTTATATAGACTCGAAAGGTCAAGATAGGTAAGCATTAAATATTTTTCCTATTAGGTTAGTGCAAGCCAGTTGTTATTGGCTGACTAACACAACTTGCATACCACTCAGCTTACCACACTCGGCCATCACAACTTACTCGGCCAACCAACTCGACACCTATAGTGCGGATACCTCTTCTCGGCACTTGTCACAAACATGTCCTGGTACATCTTAACATATGCAGATATGGACTTTGGCACATTTACATATTAGGAACTGATGTGAGATTTGAAATTTAAATGCAGTTCCTTACATACCTCTATTACTTAGTTGGGGATGGTGTGATCACCTGATCCATTGGATTGGGTGACCTCAACTTCAGTGGATTCACTGTTGCTCAGATTTGTTTTCCTTATCCATGTTCGGTTCATTTGTGCTCTTATTTCTTCAACAGTGGGAGTAGGAACTCTTGTCCTACACTCTCTCTTAGTGTGACCTATCTTCAAACAACTAAAACAAACTAAGCGTCCATTCATCCAACTCTTAGATTTCCCTTTGACATGTGTCTTTAAGCAATCTTTAGGTGCATATCCATATTCTTCACAGTAATGACAACTCTGCCTTGTATTATAATCCCAGTTGTAAGTGTTGCCTTTCTTAGATTCTTTTGTTTGTGTCTTTGATGTCCATTGTTGTTTAGCATTGGATCTATAGTCTTGTGCCTTATGACCATGTTTCTGACACTTGTAACAATAACCATTAAATCTTGGTTTGGGGGGTGCATCACTTGCTTCAGCTCAACATTCATATGCTTTGTGTCCAAATTTCTTGCAATTAAAACAATAACCATTAAACTTAGGTCTAGGATTGGACTTACCTTTCTTGCTTTGGAAAATGTTTTTTGTATGACTTGGTTTTCCACAGTGGTGGCAAATAGAGTTGTTGTGCTTTTTCTTTGCATTCCTCCTTTCACCATTCTTAGATGATTCTCCTTTCTTAGCAGATGTCTTTGGTTCAGTGTGACCTAATCCAGAAGAATCCTTTGACCTCCTTGATGCTTCCATCAAATCCTCAAAATGAGTCAAAGCTTCATTAGGTTTGTTCAACCTTTCATTAAGTTCCTTCTCAGATCTCAAATCATCTTTCAATTGATTGTTCTCAGATCTTAGATTTATCATTTCCATATCTTTCCTACTAATCTCCTGATTTGCAAGTAGCAGTTGATTTGCCATGTCAACCTGATTGATTGTCATCATTTGTACATCATGTGTCCTTTCATCAAGTCTGACAGTTATCACTCTTTTGTCTTCTTCTGACATAGCTTTTTCATCTTTAGCTTTCTTCTTTTGTTCCACTACTTCACATAATCTCACTGTCTGCATTTCTTGTTCTCTTTTCAAGTTTCTAACTTCTTCACACAGTGCATTGTTCTTTTCTAGTAGATCTATAATTGCTGCATCGCTCTCAGTGGAATCTCCATTCTGAAATAGATTTGCAGTGTCATCTTCCTGGTAATGAGTATCATTCATTTGTTTGGCCAAATCTTTCCTAGTTGTCAATGATTTCTTCAATTCTTGTCTTGCTATCTGTTGGTACTCTCAAATTTGGTACAAATTTGAGAGTGACCATTTTGAAATTTTCTATAAGGCAAAATGAGTGCCCTGAAAAATTTTTGTGAGAAGGCTTAGTTGGAGTGCTTGTAAAAGATATCCTGATTATTTTCATGATATACCACTTGGGAAGAGGGTTTAGTACCTTTCATTTGACATATGCAGTGGGTTCCAGCTCCTAAATTTCAATTTTCGTATGTTTAGGGAGTAGTCATTTTGAGGTGGTTACATAAATCTACATTTTTGCTAAGTGTCATTTTGCTATCCCAGGCCTACTTTACATCTGAATATCTTGCACCCTCTTAGTTTACATAATACACCACTTTGGGAATGTTTTACATGTATGTCAAAGAGCTTATGCTTTAAATCCTATGTCATTTCAAGTCAGTTTGATAAGTTTTCAGTTTCCCCAAAGTTGGTCCTACAAAACTGTCATGTTTCTCTATTATGCCTAGATTTCTAAATAGCCTACTTTGAGGACTTCCAAAATGTATCCAGTTGAACACACTGCACAATTGAGTTTTCCCCTGTGTTACAAACATGAGAATATACCTATTTGAAGAGTCTCAGATTTCTGCCAATCCAGTTATCCACTTTGCCAGGGCTTTTCCATTTTCAATTTATTAAAGTTTTACTGAATGTGCAGAATTCAAAATTAAGTGACCTACTTTGTGATTTCCCTATTTTCATACACTTCAAGGTAAAGTATAATTGAAATTTGTTCTACATTGTAGACCTGGAAGTGAACTTCTTTGAATATTTACAGACTTTGGTCAATCTACATGATCACTTTTTTATGCTAATTCCAAATCCAGTTTCTGCATTTTCACTATGTTAAAGTTCAGAAAAGTCTTTTAAGTGCGGACTTTGCAGATTCATACCGATTAATCAGTTGATCATTAGAGAAAGTAAATTAAATACTTATGTTCCACATATGAGATTGAATCCATGTTCAGAGATTCATATTCTGAAGGTTATTCTTGATGAGTTTATGAAATCAAAATCAAAGGTGTTTTGTGCGGATTGACAGTGCATAATAGAATCAAATTTACAAAATGGTCATTTTGCAAGAGTGATAACTTTTGGTCTGAATGTTGTTTTCAATAAATTATTATGGGACCATTATCATTGTATGTGAGTTTACTACCTAGATCGGTGGTTGAGTCTCACGATGTGTTTTGATAACTTTGCAGAAGTGATTCTGAGGGTGGTTTGCATACATTTCTACAAATGCATTTGCAGCTTTATGAAAAAGATCAACTGGGGAATTTAAAATGCTTTTTTGTTTGAGTGCATCATGGATGTAATTGTTTATCAAGGTGATTTTTGACATATTAGTCTATGAGTTCATCAAATCCTCAGGATGAAGATTTTCAAGTGGATCCTTCCCAAGCCAAAGAAGTTTAAATTAGAATTACTCATCCTTCGTTTTGTTTTTATCCATGGAAGTGGAATATCAGGATTTATAGATAATGATTTCATGAGAGATAAGTGTTAAGCATCCAAAGTATTATGTCTGATGTTAAGGGAAATAGAATAAGAGCACACCATAGGGCTCGTGAGGTTTCCTCCCTCCATATACATTGCAGTCACAAATCAACTCACTCAAAGAGGTCTTTTCAAAGAGTAATTCACCCGCATAAGTCTATGCATTCAAAAGGGAATCCATGCTGATTTTGGGAAATAATTAAACATTTCATACAAATGAGAAAATCCAAAGACATGTTGTGTAGACATATGAGGAGAGGCCAATGCATACCAAAGACATTTAAAAAGAGTTTGAAGCAAATGTCATTAGATGATGTTAAAACCAAAGACTGAAAGGATGCAAATTGGAGAACATTAAAGGAGACCATGCATTGGAAGAGAGTGGTGCACAAATTTGAGAAGAAGAAGCCACACATTGAATAAAGAAACAAAGTTTTAAAAGAAAACATGAATTTGCAGAAAGAAGCAAAACAGTCATATTGCGGGGGGCATAACTTTTAATTCAACCGTTGGATCGGGCTCAATTTCATATATGTTGTTGAAAATATAATTCTTCAGATTCTCACCGGAGAGATTTTCTGAATTCTACCTAGTTCACGAGATATAGTCATCTATGTGCAGCACTATCTAGAGGATAAAATCTTTTTTTTGAAAATACATAAGAGCATATATCCGACATTGACTGGTTTTGGTTTTTTATAAGGTTTATATACTCCGGCGCTTCTATAATGAAATAATTAAGAAGGTAAGAGGATCTTGGTAGGCCCTTTGGTGTTGGAGGATATAATGCACAGATGGGCCCCTTATTTTGAACCTAAATTTGAAAATGATTTAAAACCATATGGAAATTTAATCTCACATTCTTCCTGCAAGGGCATTTCAAAATGCATATAAGGAAAAAACACAAACATATCAAATGTGAAGCTGAAGAGGAGGCTATCCACACGCACGCCTAGGTTGGTGCCTCAATTTTTGTGCCCAAAATTGTCGAAGACCAAATTTTGTAGAAAAGTGATGACATGGCAAAGATGACACGTGGCGGCTAGTTGCGGAGTCAGGAGACAAAGAGCAGTTAGCCGCCAGGATTTAGAGACTTAGAGACTAACCTCTGGTGGTTAGTTGTAAGGTCATTGGATGCTAGCAGTCAATGCAAAAATATCAGGAGATCAGGAGACTGTGTGGTCGCGTGGTCGCCGAACATTTAATGTTAAGTCAAATTCATTGTGAGATAAGGAGACTAAAGCTAGTCTCCAAGTCTCCAAATCAAACTGTGGTTAGTGCAGACCAAATGAGACTTGGAGACATAAAGAAAATGATAACTGCGATTAAAGAATGTGGTTAAAGGCATGGTTGAGTCAAGTCTTATAGAGACTTAGAGACTGAAGGCTAGTCTCCAAGTCTCCCAATAAGCTCAAGGTTAAGTAAAAGACTTAGAGACTAAAGGCTAGTCTCCAAGTCTCCAAATAAAACTGTAGTCAAGGAGAAATTTTAGAGATCTAGAGACTGCTTAGTCTCCAAGTCTTCAGATGAGCAGGAGTTAAAGGTGAGTTAAGAGACTAGTAAAAGATAGAAAATCAGCATATGACAAGTGTATCATCTTAAAATGGAAGCACTTCCATGTTAAGAGAATTTATCCCTCCTTAGGGGATGTTTTTGACCTCTACCATATCATCATCCTATTTTTGCATCATCTCATGCTCATGTGCTGGTTCAGGACCCTGATTGGGCCTCTTGGGGAACCTCCTACCCCACCTGGTATATTTTCCAGGGGTTCTAACCCCCTGGGTTGGGGTCAACCTTGACCCTGACCTGGGTCCCCCTTTCAAATTAGGAAACTTGTCGGTTGTCGGGGCTCGTCAAAAATTTAGTTTTCCTGCTTCTGGGTCGGCTGTTTTGGGTTCTGAAGCGTTGATTCCAAAATTATATTTAATATAGGTCCTTTTCTAGAGGCATGGGTCTAATTAGAATTTAATTATCCTATGTCGGCCTCCTTAGAAGATTGTGCCCTAATTTCATATAAAATGAAGCCTCTTTCTCTCATTTCCTCTAAGTCTTCTAAGTGCCAAAAAAGCTCTAATAAAGATTTTGTAAAGAAGCAAAAAAGTTCAAGCATCCATTTCCAAGATCTCAAGGTGTTCAAATATTCCTCTCAAGCATTCAAGTTCTCCATTGAAGATCAAGGATTCAAGCTTTCAAGCCTTTGAAGGGATTAGGTGCAAACATTCAAGATTCATCATTCAAACCCTAGATCTAGCCANCATGGTGGTGTGATCTTCCTTCAAGATCCTTTGTGCATCTTCAAGACTCTTTCATCATCTCTTCAAAGTGGATTTCAAGCATACACTCATGGAGGTTTATGGTTTCTAAAGTCCATTGCTTTCATACTTTCACATTCGCATACATTTGGATTTCAATTACATATCTATTGAGTATCATAGCTTCATTGTTAGATTCAATTCTACTACTTGCTAGCATTCTATACTTTATTGATTTCAAGGTTAATTCCTAAATCAGGGTTTGAATAAGGCAAACCCCTCCCCCCACAACAAACAATCTCCTTTTTCTTGTAGGTACATGTATAGAACAGTTGATTTGAGACCAGATATGGATACCCTTTTTGGCAAACTTCTGGTATCCACGAACAGAGTCACTTTTGGATCTGTGCAGGTCAGGGTCGACATTATTGGGTTAGGGTTGACATTTGTGGGTCAAGGTTGACCTTTTTCATAAGATGACATCGGAACAGAAAAATATTTCTGGGTTTTGTTTGTCTCTGCGTTTCGGTTTGAGATCAACTGTTAGTTTTTCCAAAAACTCAATACAAACCTCAGAAAATAGCATTCTTTGATCTGCAATATTTCAAGGTTAGTGAATTTATCCTATTTCTTCAATTAGTGTCATATATCATTTCTATGCATATAATTAATATAATTTAAGGTATCTCCTTTTTTATTCTCCCTTCCAAATAGTTGATTCATTTGTGCATTAACCCTTCTTTGGGGTTGATTATTTTGGATCTTCCATTTGTGCATTTGGGAATAAAAGAGGAACATCTTATCTTCTCCCTAATCACAATTTCAATACACAATCAATCCAATACAATCTAGGTAATTCAAAGAACAATTTACATATCAATCACATCCCAATCAATAATCATAACAAATCAACAAATCACCCATTTTCATATCTTACATTTTAGTAACATAATCAATTCTTGATAAACAAAACATCCAACCTATTTTACAATTTACATTTTGGTGAACCCGCAATAGAAAAATCCTTCTCTTTGGTGTTAGGTTTACATCTTGGATTAGAATTTACATAATACTTATAAAATATACAAAAATACTTCTTGCATTTTCATCATGAAATTCTTTTGGTGTATGGCAATTTTTCTCATTATACTTTTTTTAGCATCTCTTTATAGTACCTTTGATGTGTATGAGAGTGTTATCCACTTTATCATGTTTTTTAATCTTCATGTTTCACTTTCTTACGCTGTTCTAAGATTGACCGATACTAGTGTCCCTACTTTCAAAACTTTAATTAAGGATTTGTGTAGTGGACTTATTGATCTTTTAGATTATGTGAAGAATTTGGTAGATGATACTTCATTACCTAATCTTCCTAATCCTAATCTTAACCTTCCTAATCCAATCATTTCTAATAATCCCACTCCTATTCTTCCATCTTCCATCCCTAGTTCTTCTCATACTTTTGTTAAGGCTCAAACTATGGTACAAGACGAGGATGTGCAAGAGTTTCTAGATTTACCTTCTCCTTCTTATCCTAAACATGGTGATAATAAAGGGAAATTCAAATAAACTTCTCCTAAAACTATTATTCCACCTTACAAAACATTCTCTCATGAGCATCATAATCAATCAACTACCATAGATGCTATGCAAGATAGGTATATTACTGGATACACTATGGTAGATAAACAAGGTTATAAGGGTTTAGGACTTGGTGTTAATGAACATTGCATTAAAAACCCGATCAATGTATCTCCTAAACATGATATGCATGGTATAGGTTATTCATCTTCTCAATTTCATGTGGCTGATATTAATTATCATCCTCCTCTTGATATTCTTCTTCCAACACCTAC
>MU226990.1:1015656-1068061 GCA_018584345.1 Thuja plicata
TTACATATCTATTGAGTATCATAGCTTCATTGTTAGATTCAATTCTACTACTTGCTAGCATTCTGTACTTTATTGATTTCAAGGTTAATTCCTAAATCAGGGTTTGACTAAGGCAAACCCCTCCCCCCACAATAAACAATCTCATTTTTCTTGTAGGTATAGGTACAGAATAGTTGATTTGAGACCAGATCTGGATACCCTTTTTGGCAAACTTCTAGGATCCGCGAATAGAGTCACTTTCGGATCTGTGCAGGTCAGGGTCGACATTTGGGTCAAGGTTGACATTTGTGGTTCAAGGTTGACCTTTTTCATAAGATGACATTGAAATGGAAAAATATTTATAGGTTTTGTTTGTCTCTGCATTCCGGTTCAGGATCAACTATCAGTTTTTCTAGAAACTCAATACAGACCTCAGAAAACAACATTCTTTGATCTGCAATATTTCAAGGTTAGTGCATTTCTCCTATTTCTTCAATTACTATCATATATCATTTATATGCATATAATTAATAGAATTTAAGGTATCTCCTTTGTTATTCTCCCTTCCAAATAGTTGATTCATTTGTGCATTAACCCTTCTTTGGGGTTGATCAATTTGGATCTTCCATTTGTGCATTTGGGAATAAAAGAGGAACATATTATCTTCTCCCTAAGCACAATTGCAATACACAATCAATCCAATACAATCTAGGTAATTCAAAGAACAATTTACAAATCAATCACATCCCAATCAATAATCATAACAAATCAACAAATCACCCATTTTCATATCTTACATTTTAGTAACATAATCAATTCTTGATAAACAAAACATCCAACCTATTTTACAATTTACAACAAGTGTCAAAATCTGGTGGCTTCTGGGCTTAATATGCAGAAAATAAATATTTCAAAGGAAATTTAAATGCTGTGCAAACTTCAAAAGGTTTAAATATATAGTTTGCATAGTATTTATTTCAAATATTTTGAATATACATTCCGGGAAGATTTTGCAACACAGAGAAATCAGAGACAGATCATATTTTTGCAGAATGAAATCTGATTTTTCTCAGAATAATATCAGATTTAGAAAGCTTCTCAGTGGCAGAATGAAAGAGTTACAATGAGGATAACATTAGATTTTGAAAAGACAAGTGGAGTTTAAAATTGATTAAATCAATCAGATATTTTGAAGACTTGAAATGCAAGTAAAATCAGATTTTTGAAGTCACCGGAAAGGATCAATTTTTTGGAAAGGAAGGAATAAGTGCATATCAAGTTTGAGAGAAGGATAAGTGTGAATCAGACTTGGATTTTAGGGCTTCTTCCTCTTCTATTTATTCCCTTCTTTTCTCTATTTTAAGGGTTCCTGTTTGCTGCCCTGTTTTGGAGGTTTACTGAGTCTGTTCAGTCCCTTGCAAAAATTCAGAGCAAGTTCCAAACATTGGATCTTTCTGTAATTTTTTCTCTTCTTCTTTGCATAGATAGTATTATGTTTCCTTTTTGTCTCAGACAAAAATATCATTGTAAAAGGCAGTTTTTTCTTGTTTATGAATCAATCTCAGCACTTTTGTTCTGATATCAAGTTGTCTCCTTTTTTTCTTCTGAAATCATATAAGCTAGGATATCAAGGGTGTTCTAGTTTTGTCTGTTGTTTGATCAGCAATAGAGTTATTCAGAGGATAACTGTGATTTAAGTTTTGTTTTCAGATTTGTATGAGTTGCAACATCAAGGGTGTTGCCAAT
The DNA here is from genome assembly GCA_018584345.1 of Thuja plicata. Taxonomy (NCBI): domain Eukaryota; kingdom Viridiplantae; phylum Streptophyta; class Pinopsida; order Cupressales; family Cupressaceae; genus Thuja; species Thuja plicata. The sequence continues at coordinate 1,017,382 of MU226990.1, forward strand.
CTTGTCTTTCCAGTGGATGCTAGTTATGTACTCTCTATTTCCAAGGTCTCTTTCAAGGAGAGAGTTAAATTCTTTGAGTAGGAGGTTGCATATCTAAACACACAGGTGGATTAATAAGAAGAACTTGATTATTGAGGTTTTTTTTATGCAAGGCATACAAACATATCAAACTATGTTGTTTTCTTTTGTTCATGATCATCTTTGCAATGTCATGTTTGACTCTGTTGCCAATAGGACAAGGCACTGGTTTATGCAAGATTATGAATGTTTCATAAATCCATTCATCAAAACATAACTAAAAAACCATTTCCATTTTATGTTCTTAGGAGTTAACTTTGCTCTAGTTTTTAGATTCACTTTATCTAAGAATAATATTGTATAAGAATAGAGGAAACATTGAGGTAGTTGTTACCTAAAGAGTCTGAAAAACTATTCCACAGTTCTATATCTGCAAGCTTGTAGTTGTCAAAAAGGAGTCATATAAATGTGCAGATAAGGCAATACCCGCCTGAGTGATGTGGAGCTTGAAGAAGGAGGTGATAATAGATATTCCCAGTATTATCAAATACCTCATTAATTAGCCTTTCTCATGCCTAAATAGGAGTTTTCATTCAATTAGATAAGTCTACTGTCATATTAAGGTTGTCACTGCAAGAAAAAGAGCTAACACTATCTCAAGCTGATGTAATGCTAGCTGAATCTCGATCTTCTGATTCTCAATGACTTTTCCCAACTTGTAAACCTCCATCTCAAGATCTGTACTCACAAGCTGATTAAAATCTTTTGTAGGTGAACTAGGCTCTGATACCAATTGTTGGAAGTACAAGAATGGGAAAGCAAGATACTGAGGGGGGGGGGGTGAATCAGATCTTAAAACTTAACCACTTAAAATAAATTGATTCACATTCATACATATATGAATTTTAACCTAACATCAGATAGCATCAATAACATGAAATATGTAACTCATAACACAAAATTTGGTAACCCAGAAACCCAAATAGGTAAAGCTGGGGTGGGGATGACACCCACAAAATCTTCACTACTGTAGCAATAAAGTATGCCTGTTAGGGCTACAAGAGTTTGATTGCAACATGCAATCTACCTGGTTAAAGGTCTGTTCTGTTAAGAACTAAAGATCATTACAATCTACCTTGTTAAAGGATTTCAACTTATAGTAAAGTAAGCACTTGGCTAAGAGATTTGAAACGGTATGTTAGAACCACTCTGTTAAGATATTTCACCTGATACACTTGTTAGAATGTTCCAAGTAGTGATCCTTTGTTATGCACTCAGATGCTGATGACGGATCTGCTCTTTCCAATACCTTCTGTGATCTCTCAATATGATATGTCTTTACTCTGCTTATCACTGCTCTATCATTCTTCTTGATCTAGGCTTCTTCTCAAAATGACTTACTGTTCACTCTCATGAACACACAACCCTTCTCTGTATATCTCTTTCTCTCACACACACTTCTCTTTTAGGGTTAGAAGCAATCTTATTATATCTTTTCAGATCTGGCAGTGAGATCTAGATCAATGATCAAGATCTATTGTTTATACCTCCAATGCATACTAATTTCCTAATTGGCTCGATGCCATGCATAGTATAAAACAATTAAATGCAAAATTAACTCAGTAGACAAATATTAAATGCGTACAAATGTCGGCCCAAATCTCATACAAGTCAGCCTAAACCGTTTACATCAAAGTTTGAATTAATCCTAACATGTATGCAAAAACTGTTATGCTCGGCACTAAGCATCTTTGATGCTCGACACTTAATATTCTACTCAGCTCGGCATGATGTAACTCGGCAACCTAAAACTTGCTCGATAATTTTTCTCGGCCTTGAATGTTTAGCTCGGCCACAGTGATTAACCAACTAAAATTGCCTAAGTAAATGACTAAGTGTGGGTCACTAATCATCACCAAAACTTAGGGATTAACATTAATATGTCATCTGGATGGTTTTTAAAAGTATTCATATACAAATTTATGGCTTTCTCTATGGTCTCCCTATCCACTGGAGGAGCATCTTTGTATAAACAAATAACCATTTCCAATGAATCATATTGACCCATTGCACTTACCCAAATTTCTAATATAAGATTTTAATAGCCAATATCAGTCAGAGGGGATTCATCTATTTTCTTCATTTTCTTTCTTTTCTCCTTCTCTTTTTCATTTTCTTTCTTTTCTCTTTCTCTTTTTCCTTATCTTTTTTCTCCTTCTCATTTTCCTTTCCTTTCTTCTTCTCTACATAATTTTATGCCAAAGTGACTTTGGTTTTATTTCTCTAGATGAGAGACACATTATCCTCTTTATTCTCATTCTTCTCTTCTTTTTCTTTTTTCTTTTTCCTTTTCGGCATTACATATTTTTCTTTACCTTTCTCCCCATCACTGTTAATTACCCATTCTTCAAAAATTGGCTCTTTTGGACCATTTTTTTCATATATGGATTTTCACTTAAGTCTTTCACCCCTCTCAACTAATCCAACCTTCATTTTCATTTTGGAGGAACCTATATTTAGCATGGGAGAGGGAATAGAATTGAACCTTATTCTTATTTATACTTGACCAGAAGTTCCTTCTAGCAAGTGCAAACTAAAAAATTCTAAAATCAAGGGTAGTTTTATCTTCTTATATATAGATTCTCCATTCTCTTTCCATGATCCTTTTCAAACTTCTTCTAGATATTTTTTTTTAGTATCTTTTCTCTTGTATCAATTTTTTCTTCTTCCAGATCCACCAACAATAGAAACAACACCTCCATGTTTCTCTCTACATCCTTAGAAAATACCTCATACAAGAGCTCTTATAACCAATAAATTCTTGGTTCCACTACCTCTAAGAAAAATGGTCCTTACTTCTTAATAAAATGTGTCTCAACCTTACATTTACATAGGATTACTATTTTTAGTAAGATGTTTTTACCATTCAATTTTTTTCTTTTTTTCCTGATTTTTTTGATGGGCTAGATAAGCATGCCGACAAATTTTCATTGCGAAATATCTTGTCTAGTTTTCTAGATATTAAACTTTTTATTTATAGAAATTCATGAAACAAATTTGAATTCAATTTTGGAGGCTTTAGAGGCTCGAAAACGAGCCAAAAATGTGGCTATATGGCATTGAGGTTTAGAAGATTATCAACAAGGTTGCAAGAGTTTTGGTGCTTCAAACAATTTTTTGATGAATCTCTTATTATGGTAATTGGAAATACTTTTAGTGCTATGAGGATGGAAGATGTGGTGGGTTATTTTATTTTTGAAGAGATATAGAGTAATACATCCATCAATGTTGAGGAAGTCCTTTATTTATGGAAGATCTAAGGAAAAAGGAAAGAAGAATGAGAAGCATAACAAACTCAAATCTAGAGGGAGATCTAAATCTCTTCAGAATTCTAGAGTTATTTTCTACAATTTTGATAAGCCTAGACACATCCAAATGGACCACAAAGAAGAAAACAATAAATTTGATTGTGATTCAAAGTTTGAATAGGAAGATGTGGATGTGTTCATTGCAAATTTGATCACTCATGAATTTGATGATCCATGGTTAATTGACTTTGCATCTTTTATATGACCTCTAATAAAGATTAATTTTATAAATATGAACAATTTGATGGAGGTAAGGTGTACATAGGTGATAATTCTTATTTAAAAATTGTTGGTCATGGTAAGATAGATTAATGGTGTGCTTTATCTCCCTGGATAGAGATAAAATTTGTTATCACTGAGAAAACTAATATATTTGGGTATGTAGATAGTGTTTTCTAATGCAAGATACAAAATTTTGAGAGGTGCTATGGTGGTTACTAGAGGTTTCATAATTGGCACCTTATATACGTTTGATGCATACAATGTTGAGTAATAGTACTTCTGTGAAGACCAAATTTGTGAATACTTTTTTGCAAAAGGTGAGGATTTCACCTTCAGTAGATGGTCATGAAATTCGTGTGCATAAGGTTTTTTTTTCTTCTAAATCAAAGTTACCTATAGATAAGACTATGTTATGACACTAGAGACTTGGCCACATTTGAGAGAAGGGTCTAAGGACCTTGACAAAGAAAAACCTTGCTAAAGATTTGAATGATTGTAATACTGATTTTGATTTCTATGAGAATTGTATTTATGGAAAACAAAGCCATGTTTTTTTTTACTTGAGTTTTTATAAATCTTGTGTGTTGGATCATATTCATTCTGATGTGTTTGGTCCTATAGTTATTCCTTCCATTGTAAAATCCACATTTTATATTTCATTTATTGGTGCTTATAGTAGAAGGACATGGGTATATTTTACAAAGAGTAAATCTGATATTTATAGTCAATTTAAAGAATATAAAGAAATGGCTGAATTATAAAATAGAAGGAAAATAAAGTGTTTGAGGACTTATAATGATAGTGAATTTTTCTCTAATGATTTCAATAGACTCTGTAAATATTGTAGCATTCATAGGTAGAAGACAACTTTATTGGTCCCACTGAGAGGGGGGGTGAATCAGACAAATCAAACTTAAACTTCTTAAAACTGAACTCACTGATGCACTTAATAAATACTGAATACAGTAAATAACCAATTCACCAAATAACATAAGAAACAATCAATCATTCAAAATTAGCAACATTAGATATAACTTATTGACACATGATTTAACGAGGAAACCCAATTTGGGAAAAACCTTTGAGGGAATCGTAACCCACAATAAAAATGTACCCTTCTAAAGTACGCTCTGTTAAGAAATTATCATGTTAAAGATTACAAGCACATCTACTAAATGCAACCCTGTTAGGGGATTTACCTTAGATCTGTTAAGATCTTCACCCTGTTAGGAGTGACCTTATTAGAGGTATTTAAACACTCTTTTGGAATGTCACCTAAGTCTAGGTTTTACAAATAGGATGGTTAAATCCACTCAGTTAAGAGATTTCTCTATTACAAATATTAATAAGCAACAATAAACTTTGATCTATAAAAATAGCAACTCACCATGCTTGAATCAGATCCTTTATGCTCAATTGAATACTGTCATCACATACTCCATTTATCTCTTTCTTAGACTATAGATTCTTTAATCTATCTTTCTCTGTTATGCTCGGTAAATGTTATTCTTCAACTTATTTCCTTCTCTATTCAATTTTCCAATAGCCTTACACTATGTGTAATTCTCATTCCTTATATAAACATACTTTTGCCTCTTAATCTCCTTGATTTGATTTTCCTTCCTTTGCGCTCAGTCGTTCGATCATCTTCTTCATATTTCTCAACTTGGTAAACCATTTCACTTATACCTCGAAACTTGTAACTTTTCTTGGAACTCTCATAATTCTATTTAACCACTTGATATTTTTCTTATATCTTCTCATTGAATTTTCCTGTTCGTAGATCTTGTAACAAAATTCATTTAATTCATTTCCTCATCTAGCTTATCATCGCTTCACATTAAATTTGATTTCATCATCATCATTTAATATCAGTATATTGTACTCGATAAAACTTGCTTTGCAACTCATTAACTAACTTCATTCACTGCTCAGTGTCTAACTCATCTTCAGTGCTTAGTGCTCGGTAACTGTAACCAACTCACATAACATTCTACTGACTGACTCAGTCTAGCTCAGTAAAGTAACTCTTTTAGTCATAACTTTATTCATTGGTGTTCCTGACTTGATCAATCAAATGTACCGATTTGATAACATCAAATGTATAGTAGAAAAAAAAAATATCATCATTACTTCATCATTGTCTGATTTATATTTGTCACCAATTTAACTTCTCTAAAGATATGGTAACACAATAAAATCAATTAATCAATTGCTTGACATCAATGAAAAAAAAACAACTGATGTAACCATTTCTACAACATGATACTTGGTATCACTCAATCTTCATCATCTCCATCATATATTCATCAGTTAATAAAAAATACCCCTCTTTGGCATTCATGGAAACCACTATAATAGTGTTATAGCAATTGGTGATGGCATCTCTCAAATACATAACTGTACTCCCTCTGAGTTGATATATTTGTTTCCACTTTGATATTTCAGATCTGAATATCCCTCTTGGATAAATATTTTGTTCCTATAGAATGCATTCCAAATCTCCTTCATGAGTAGATATTATTAATTCATTCTTCTCCCTCAATATATCTCTTTACATAAATGTCATCAATTCATAGCAAAACTCATCAATTCTCATTCTCCCTCTTTGACAACAATGCCAAAAAGTCGCACTCCTGAAAACTTGTTCCAGTAGTGGATTATACCTGACATGTACTCATAAAACATTACATAGAAAAATATTTTCACAACTTCAGGAATCACCTAAAGTGTGCCATATTAACATCAATTCAGAAATAGATATTCTAATGAAATATAGAATTGATGCAGCATGCCTCATGGTCTTTAGTGAACATTGGATAGGGGAAGAACCCCTAATTTACCTCTTAGATACTCAAAATAATCTTTAGGTAGTGGCTTTGCAAAGATATCAAACAGTTGTTCCTTTGAATTTACATATTCGAATTTCACATTCTTCTCTTGAACTTTCTCTCTCAAGTAGTGATACTTGATATAAATGTGCTTGGTCTTTGAATGCATAACCGGGTTCTTTGATATATTAATAGCACTTGTATTATCACAAAAAATAGTAAGCAGATCTATGATCTCTTCTTCCATACCTTCGAGAAATTTCTTAAACCATACTATATTTGCACAATTCATAGCAACAACAACATATTCAGCCTCGATAGTAGACTGTGAAATACAACTTTGTTTCTTTCTCGGCCATGTAACCAATCTTTCACCTAGAAAGAATGTGTCTCCACTAGTAATTTTTCTGTCATCAACATTTCTGGCCCAATATTTATTATTGTATACTTGCAGATCAAAAGTACCTCCTTTCTTGTATAATAATAAAAACCCTTTTGTTCCTTTCAGGTATCCTAAATTTTTTTTTACTACAGGCATATGTGTTTCCTTTGGATTAGAAGAAAATCAAACAATAATTCCAACAATGTGTGTTGTATCGGGTCTGCTATGAACAATATATTGTAATTTACCAAACATTGATTGGTCAATAGTATTATCCACCTCTTTTATTTCATCCTCTTTGGATAATTTATATCTGTAAGCATCGATGTTCCAACAGGTTTGGAACCTTCCATACCAAAAGTTTTAAGAATCTCTTTGATGTACTTGGCTTGTGTAATATAGATTCCTCCAGTAACTTATTGTATCTATAGACCTAGAAAGAATTTAATCTCTCCAATCATTGACATCTCAAACTCTTTTCTCATTTCATTAGCAAATCCTTTACATAAAGTGTCATTGCCTCCAAAAATAATATCATCAACAAAAATTTCAGCAATCAAAGCTTTATTATCATTGTTACATTTAAAGTAAACATTATTTTTATCACTTATTCTTTGAAATCCTAGTTTGATTAGATAAGAGTGTAATCTCTCATACCATGCTCGGGGTGCTTGTTTCAATCCATATAAATCTTTATGTAACTTTCATACCTTGTTCTTGTTTGTGTTCTCAATGAATCCTTCAGGTTGCTCAAGGTATACTTCTTCCTCAAGTATCCCATTAAGAAATGTATACTTAACATCCATCTGATATACTTTGAATCCTTTGTAAGAATCATATGCTAGAAGTATTCTAACTCCTTCCAGTCTAGAAAAAAGTGCAAAAGTATCTTCATAGTCAATTCCTTCTTCTGCATAACCTTTGCAAACCAATCTAGCTTTATTTTTGATAACTTCTCCACGCTCATTTAGTTTGTTTCTGAAAATCTATTTAGTACCAATAATATTTTTTTCTTTAGGCCTGAGTACTAAATTCCACGTCTTGTTCTTCTCAATTTGATCATACTCTTCTTTCATTGCTTTCATCCAATCTTCATTATCTAGTGCTTCCATAACTTTCTTCGGCTCAAATGAAGATATCAAACATGTATTGTCTCTGACCTTGCTTCTGGTCAACACTCCATCTTCCTTATTTCCAATAATCTTGCTTCGGGAATGGTGCCTTCTCACATATTTTGCCAAAATAGTCTCGGTAGCTCTTGGTTCTTCAATATCAACATTCGGCTGTGGAACTTCTTGTTCATCTTCCTCATCGGTAGGTGCTCTCGATAAATTTTCAGGTGCATCATGTTGTACATATACAAACTTCTCATAATCATTAGGTTCCTTCTTACTATCTTCATCATTCCTTTCTCCAAATTCATCAATTCTTACATTTGCACTTTCTACCATTTTGTTAGCAACCTTGTTCAAACATTTTTTAGGTTTACTCTTTGTAGAATATCCTAAGAATATCCCTTCATCTCCTTTTGAATCAAACTTTCCTTCTCTAGAATATTTTAGAATATAGCATTTGCTCCCAAAAATTTTAAAATAACTAACATTAGGTTTGTGATCATACCAGATTTCATAAGGTGTCTTTTTGGTACCTCTATTCATTTGCACTTGATTCAATGTATAAACAACAATACTCACAGCTTCCCTCTAGAAGTTCTGTGAAACTCCTTTTTCAATCATCAGTGTCCTAACACAATCAAAAATAGATCTATTTCTTCTCTTAGAAATCCCATTATGTTTTAGTGTCCTCAGTGTTGACATCTATCTCTTAATTCCATTCCCATTACAAAAAAATTTAAACTCATCAGAATCAAGCTCACCTCTTCTATCGGATCTCAGACATTACAACTATCTTCTGGTTTCTTTTTCAACTCAGGCCTTATACCACTTAAACATTTGAAATGCATCATATTTTTCTTTTAAAAACATTATAGACATCATTCTATAATAATCATCCACAAATAAAATAAAATATTTGTCTCCATAATAACTTTGAGTTCTCATTGGTCCACATAAATTAGTATGAACTAAATCCAAAATTCCTTGTGTAACATAAGTCTTGCTTGAAAAACTAGATTTAGTCATCTTACCCATCTGACATTCTCTACACATAGCATTCTCAGGTTTTTCAAGTCTCAGTAGTCCTCTTATTCTACTCTTCTTACTCACTTTGATTAAGTTGTCAAAGTTAACATGACAGAGCCTTTTGTTCCATAACCAAACATCTTCAAATCTAAGAAATAGGAAAATCTTCATAGAAGTATCAAGATAAAATAGATTACCTTTAGATTGTTCTCCAGTACCAATCAGATTTCACTTCTCATCAAATAATTTCACTCTTCCACATTGAAATTCCAGTCGGTGACCTGTATTGTTTAGCTGTGCAACACTCAACAGATTATACTTTAATCCTTCAACCCAATAAACACCATCACATCTTGTGTTATTCAGTAGAATTATAGATCCTGCCTTTCACATGATATGGAGCATCATTACCAAATCTAACATAACCTCCGTCATGATTTTCAAAGGAAATAAACTTAAGTGTGTCACTAGTCATGTGATGTGAACAACCACTATCTAAAATCCATGTTTCATTCTTACTTGCTTGAGATATTAGGGCTCTAGGTTCTTCTTCATCAAAATCATCTCTTATTGCAACATAAAAAACTTCTTTTCCCCATTACTCTCAAGAGAATTATCATCACTTAGTCCTTCATTAGCAATATAACAAGATTTCTTACCTTTGTTTTTGTAGTCTTTGTATCTCCCAAATATTTTTTCTCTCTTGTCCTTATCTCTGTTATCTCATGTTTCCTCCTTATCATTCTCTGGACAGTTAGATGGAAAGTGACCAACTTTATTACAATTAAAACATTTTAAGGGTAACTTACCTCAGTATTTTCCTTTGCCTCTTTGTAGCCTTCTAGCCAAAAAATCTTCAAATTATTTTTCATTCTCATCACATTTAGTAAATAGATCTTCAAGTCCTTCAGTGCAACTATAAAATTTATCACTAGCACTACTCAAATATCCATCTCTAGCAACAACTTCCCTAGCTTTTCCAATATTTAAAGTAGACTTAAGTGCAATTTAAATTTTAGAAGTTGCAGACACGCTATTGTCAAAATCATTTAACTCAAATGCAGTTAACTTACCAATAGTAGCATCCAGTGAAACATTCATCTGGGGTATAGATCTCAGCTCTTGTATACCAGATACACAAATAGCTTATCTCAGTAGCAGGGTTCTCAACATTTTACTTGTAACACCATCCTCTGTTATGAGACCACCTGCTCCTTTGATAGAATTAATAGTCTCCTTAAGTCTTGTACTATACTAAATTATGTTCTATCCTTCCTTCATCCTCATAGAGTCCAATTTTCCTCTCAAGCTTTCTACTTTAGCCTTCTAAACATGTTGATCTCCACCATAGGTCAAAACAATCTTATCCCACATCTGTTTCACAGTAGTAAAACCATCAAGCTCATCATATTCCTGGTCGATAAGTGTAGCAACAATCTTAATCATGACTTGTGTGTGTTCATGTTTCTGTCTTTACTCACTGATAGTCAAAGGTGCAGTAGTCGGCGCTACATATTCATTCTCAAGATAGTAAAGTGCATATTCTCCTACTCAAGATACTTTAAACCTCATTCTACTTTTCCATGTAGAGAAGTGATCCCTATTCACCTTTGGTGCATCCCTCTTATACATCTTTAGATATTAACTCAATTCCTTTAAACTTATCACTTCAGAGTAACGAGGCTCTAATACCAATTTTTGGTCCCACTGAGAGGGGGGTGAATCAAACAAATCAAACTTAAACTTCTTAAAAGTAAACTTAGTGATTCACTTGGTAAATACTGAATACAGTAAATAACCAATTCACCAAATAACATAAGCACTAATCAATCATTCAAACTTAGCAACATCAGATATAACTCATTGACACATGATTTAGCGAGGAAATCCTATTTGGGAAAAACCTCTGTGGGAATTATAACCCACAATAAAAATGTGACCTTCTGAAGTATGCTCGGTTAAGAACTTATCATGTTTGAGATTACAAACACATATGATAAATGTGACCCTGTTAGGGGATTTAAATCAGATCTGTTAAGATCTTTACCCTATTAGGAGTGGTCTTGTTAGAGGTCTTTAAACACTCTTTTAGAATGTCACCTAAGTCTAGGTTTTACAAATAGGATGGTTAAATCCACTCAGTTAAGAGATTTCTCTATTACTAATATTAATAAGAAACAGTAAACTTTGATCTTTAAAAATAGAAACTCACTATGCTTGAATTAGATCATTTATGCTCTATTGAATACTGGCATCACATACTCCATTTATCTCTTTCTTAGACTGTATATTCTTTAATCTGTCTTTCTCTGTTCTACTCGATAAATGATATTCTTCAGCTTCTTTCCTTGTCTGTTTAATTCGCCAGCATCCTTACACTGTGTATAATTCTCATTCCTTATACAGACATACTTTTTCCTCTTAATCTCCTTGATTTTATTTTCATTCCTTTGCGCTCAGTCGTTCGATCATCTTCGGTAACATACTTCATTCAATGCTCGGTGTCTAACTTGTCTTCAGTACTCAGTGCTTGGTAATTGTAACCGACTCACATAGCATTCTACCAACTGACTCAGTCTAGCTCGGTAAAGTAACTCTTTTAGTCATAACTTTATTCATTGAATTTCCCGACTTGATCAATCAAATGTACCAATTTGATAACATCAAATGTATAGTAGAAAAAAACTATATCATCATTAATTCATCATTATCTGATTTATATTTGTCACCCATTTAACTTCTCCTCTAAAGATATGGTAACATAATAAAAATCAATTAATCAATTGCTTGCAATCAATGATTTAAACAATAAATGATCTAACCATTTCTACAATCATGATACTCGGTATCACTCGGTCTTCATCATCTCCATAAAATATTCATCAGTTAATCAACAAACTTCATATGCTCCATAAAAAAATGGATTTATACAAAAGATAAACAAGACATTGATGGAGAAGGCTAGGAGTAATTTGAGTCATACTAGCCTAGAACAAAGGTTTTGGGTTGAATTTGTTGTCACTACTTGATGCCTGACTAACACGTCTCCTACATCAGCTCTTGTTGATAAAACTCTTATGGATGCATAATTGGGTCATAAGCCTTCATTAAGACATCTTAGAGCTTTTGGTTGTGATGCATACACATATGTGCCAAAGAAGAAGCAAACAAAGTTGGAGAAAAAGTTTGTGAAATTTATCTTCATTGGTTACGATCATGGTGTAAATGAATACAAGCTTTGGTTCATATTTCACAAAAGGTAAAGTATAGTAGAAGTGTTATTTTTATAGAAACTAAGACTTTTTTATATAACATTTCAGCCTAAACAAACTAAAAAGGAAGATGTGATTCAACAACTGTCTATGCCTATAAAATTTGAATCAATACCTCTATATAGATAATAAGTTGAGCATAGCTCATCTAGCTCTGAATCTTCAAAAGAGGAGGAAAAGCCTCCAACTCAACTTGTTTGAAGGTCTACAAGGAAGAGAAAACCACCTGAAAGGTATTCTCCTGATGATTGGACATGTATTTTTTATTTTAATACTAGCATGGATGAACCTAGATTTGGAGAGGAGGAATTAGATATGAATGATGTAGAATCTTGGAAAATTATTATGGATGAAGAAATGATAGCTTTGAAAAAGAATGATACTTGGTATCTAGTACCATTTTCTGAAGGACAAAAAACCTATTGGTTATAAATGGGTGTTCAAGAAAAATATTGGTTTAGATGGTATGATTGAGAAGTATAAAGAAATATTGGTTGTGAAAGGCTACTCTCAGGTTGAGGGTGTTGGTTATGGTGAGATATTCTCTCTCCTATTAAAAAAATGGTATTCATTAGATTGTTTCTTTCTATTGATGTTTCTTATGATTTAGAGGTTGAGAAAATGGATGCGAAAACTAATTTCCTTCATAATGTCGAAGCATATAGGGTGTAAGAGAAATATTGTATCACCCAAAAATATTGTTTATTATTTTCAACAAAGGTTAATTTTTTGGTAAGGTTACTATTTTTGACAAATTTACTATGATTAGTAAGTGTTCATATGTGCATATTGGAACCTAAAAACTGAACCAAATGAGTAGAATAGGAAAATATAATGAATGGAGAAAAGAATCATATTAATATCATGTATCATTTGGAAGATATTAATATTTTAGGGTTTTTAAATGTTATACAATGTTCAACTTGAATTTTGGACTTTTAAACAATCGAATGGGACATCGACAAGGTTTGATCATTTCACAATCTAGGTAAAGCATAGTGTAGATCTCTTTGAGATATTAAATTATAAAAAATGGGGCTAAATCATGTTCTTGAAATAAAATTTATGGCCTCGGGAAGTTGCACTACTATAGGGAGAAGTTTTTTAAAAATTTAAAAATATTCTTGTGGACATCAAAACATATTTTTGGGAAAATTTGGAATATTCCAAGGCACAATAAAAGAGAGGAAAGAGGATGGCCATACATCAGAGAGGTGACTCCTAAAATATTCTAAGGTGGTTATACTTCCTAGAATAAAAGGAGCAAAGAGAGGTTACTTGGGGCAGTTATGATTGTGCATATGGTGACTCTAGCTTGCAGATAATTGTAATGAGAATGTCTATGTGGTTGTAGCATTTTTTTTCTGAATGTTGTAATATCATTTCACTGAAGATAATAGAAATCAAGTTTTTATGTTCTTGCAATTTTCTATTTATTTCTATGTTGTGTTGTGTGTGTTTGGCTGAGTAAGGGGAGTACCCTTCATCACTTCATGGTGATTTAGAAGAGGATATTTATATGACATGGCCGAAGCACTATATGGTAACAAGTAAATTAATTTGGTTTTCAAGTTTAAGAAATATTTGTATGGACTCAAGCAGAGTCCTAGGATGTGCTAACAAAAATTTATGCATATTTGTTGAGTTTGGGATTTGAGTGTTATAAATCAGATTAGTGTGTTTATTATTAATCTAATGGTTGTTATTTTCTATGCATTGCATTATATGTTGATGATATATTATTCATCGGTAAACTAGGGAAAGGTACACTTATCAAAATCAAGTATTAGCTTGATGTTAAATTTGAAATGAAATATCTTGGTGTCACTAAACACATTCTTGGGATGGAAATTAGAAGAGAGAGTAAACTGAAAGTTGTGGGTAGGCTAGAGTAAGTATGCAAACTCATTTTTGCAGAGGTTCAACATAGAGGACTGCAAACCATTATGTGTTACTTTTACAATTGGAATGAAGTTGTTTATTTTAAATTATCTTACATCCCCGTCAAATATGGCAGACATGAGTAGAGTACCTTACCATAGTATAGTTAGAAGTTTTTCATATGTTATGGTCCTTTCTAGACCAAACCTTTCCCAAGTAGTGAGGGTTCTTTCTAGATACATATATAATCCTAGTAGAGTTCATTGGGATGTAGTTAAAAGGGTCTTCATATATTTTAAGGTTACCTCATATTATTATTTGTGTTACCATGATAATATGATAAGAGATGCAATTTCATTTTATATTTTTGGTTATGTGGATTTAGATTGGATAGGTGATATTGATAGCAGAAGATCTACCAATTCTTATGTGTTTACATTATTTTTTGGTGCAATTAGTCAGATGAGTAAAATAGGCTATGGTTTCTTTGTCCACTAATGAAGCTCAATATATGGTAGCTACTTATGCTTGCAAAGAATCCATTTGGCTTAAGAGACTGTGTTCAGGTGTTGGGATAAAAGAATGAGCAGAGATAGTTTTTTGGTGACAAGTAGAGTGTGATATACCTAGTGAAGAACCTGAATTTTCATGCCATAACTAGACATATTGATGTTCAATATCATTTTGTCATAGATATGGTCAAGGATGGTAGGTGAAGCTAGTTAAGGTAGATACTTTTAGTAATATTATATATTCATTAACTAAGGCTATGAGCGTAGAAAAGTTTAGATAGTGTTTAGAGTCTATGGGCCTCATGGCCCCTAGCAATTAAATTATGGTGTAGATACTCCCTTTTCTCTTGCAAGGTGTTCGACAAGTGAGAGATTGTTAGGAAAATGTATCTCAACTTTTCATTTACATAGGGCTACTATTTTTAGTAATTTTTTTGTTTCAGCACAAAGTTTACCTATTATTAAAAGTTTCAAATGGGCTAGATAATCATGTAGTAAATTTTTATTGCAAGATCATACTCAATTTTCAAGATTTTAAAGTTTCTATTTTTTAAAATTGTCAAAAAAAAAAATTTAATTTAATTTTGGAGGATTTAGAGGCTCCAAAATGGGACTAAAATGAGGTTAAATAGCATTTTAATTTAGGAGGTGATATAGCACATTGTGAGATTTTTGACCCTTAAAATAGTTTGTCAATTAGGCACCTGATTCAAAAGTTATGGTATTTGGAAGTTGGGTATCTTGAACGTATAAATGAGCTATAAAAAGGAGTTGCACATGTTGGTGTTTGTATTGACATGTCATAGGGAATTTTTTATTGGAGATAAGATGGGAACCAATTTATAAGTGGTCATTTCTTGTATTGTATCTCTCATAGATACTCTCTAGTGTGCTTGCACAAGCCAATTAGGACCCTCTCTATTCCCAATTCATTCAAGACCCTAACCCTAACTCCTAGGATCTTTAAAGCCCTCTTCTAATTTATTTTAGGAATTCTCCAATTCCCCTCCAAAAGGTGGCATCCAAATGTGCTTCACTAGGGGTAACTATCATTGATACAATCTTCACTTTCTACCTCCTTCTTGGATCCATCCAAGAGTATTTATTGTTCACCTCACCTTGTCAGTGTTTGCAGGGGATTCAATCACCTTCTTAAACATTATTTGAACTTCAATTGATCACTTTATGTTAGGGTTTCAAGTTCTCCAATACCGAGTCCAAGATTTTGATACAATCTTGTCTTTTAGGCCAATTAGGTTTATTAGCCCTATTTCACTAGTTTTTGCTCAACCTTTGAAATATTTACCAACCAAACCCATTAACTAATATAGTATTCTGGCACCCTTTAATTAATTACACAATATTTTTTAGGTCTCAACTCTCCAAGGCATCCGTACAGGTGATCCCTATATTTAAGGGCTTCTAGGGCTAATTTTTCTTTTCAAGAACTAGTCAACTGATTTATGCCTAAAGATGTCTTGAAATGGATTGGTCAAGAGAAAATATTCTTTAGGGGTCTCTATAAAACTCCTAATAATCCCAAAATCCACTTGGATCTATCATTTCAATCAAACCCATGCATTCAAACACCAAAAGACACTGACAAACACCTAGTCGGGTTGCTCTGGACTCGCCTAGGGCTTGCTCACAAAAATAGAAAAGCTCACTTCCAGGCCTTCTCCTTCCATATGTACACTATAAATAGGCTCCCCTAACATCTCCCTCAATCCTATCATGATTCTATGGTGGGTTTTCGTGTGGGATCCATTTTTATGCACACAGTCTTGGACAAGCCAGAGACTAGCTTATTTACAGAAGAATTTACAAAACACTAACTACTGAACATAAATAAAATTCAAAACTATGAAAAATGAAATTAAAATACCCTAATTAAACTAATCACACACTAAAATTTTGGGTTCAATCCATTAAAAGCGCTAGTAAAACAAAATTCTCAAATTGACTAAGAAACACCACAGATACAGTGCAAAAGAAGTGTACTTGTATTTCACTCAAAAAAACATCCAACCTCAGGATTTGGGCTTCTTGAGACTTTTATACCTTTACATATTAGGTTCAAGTGGTTAGGATACCGACCATTCCCTAGAACAAATATTTTGTCTTCGTGGAGACAAAGTTGTCATGCAACTTTGCAAAGTTGCGAATGTTGTCATGACAACATTTTGACAACTTTTGCATTTTGACTTCTAACTTAATCAAATCACCTCTAATCCTTATAAAATGGTTTAAAATAATTATATAAGTTATTTTAGGCTTGATTACATATTTTCCTTACATTTCAATACTTTTTTTTTCCAAAATTCCAAATTTAAGCCTCAAAGAGACCTAAAACCAAAACTACTACTTAACAACAAAAAAATGACTAGATTAGATTAAGCCTAACCCAAATCTCCTAAAAAAACACACACACAAGACCTTCTAAGGTCTTTCAAAACACTCCTGACTTCTCTAGGGTTAGTACAATCCAAAAACAAAACTAAGGACCTTAGAGATGTCCTAGGTGCTCATGCACCATTCTCCCAAACAAAAAGAGGTTAAGTCACAACTGGATTGATCAAGTTGAGATCTATCGCTAGCTTCTTGATGTCTATCTTTTTGATCCAAGTAGCTTCTACATCTCCTTTTCCATTCAACTTGACCAAGTCCTCCCAGTAGATTATATGTATCATCTTCTTATGTACTCTGGAATTAAGGATCTTCTCTATTTTGGAGATGATGTAGAAGGTAACTAAGGCCTTCTATCTATTGTATCACCTCTCTAAGAATTTGATCTGGGTCAGTAGTTGGACCCTTTTAAAGGACCAAATTGGCTACATTGAAGACAGGAGAAATTCCTATATCCTCTATAAGTTCCACTTTGTAAGCATTGCTCCCATATTTAGCAAGAATGGTACAAGGTCCCAATATTATCATTTGAAACTTGTTGGGAACTCCTTTATGTATTATTTCCTTGTTCAGATGCACCATCACAAGATCTCCTACTTGAAAATGAAGATCCTTCTTCCTTTCATCAACTTTCTATTTGGTCTTTGCATTACTCTATTCCAATGATTTCTTGACTGAATCATGCACCTCCTTCATGGAATGGGAAAAATATTTAGCATACCCACTCCTTGCAGATCCATCTCTTAATTCTATGAGCTCAAAAATTCCCCTTGGGTGCAATCCATATACTAATTCAAATGGACTCCTTCTCGTGGCCCCGTTGACTGTATCAGTGTAGGCATACTTTGCTTGTCCCAAAATTTGATCCCAAGTCTAGCCATATTCTTTAGTGAGGTATCTCAATAGATTACCTAGGCTCCTATTTAACACCTTAGTTTGACCATTTTTTCGAGGGTGGTATGCAGAACCAAAAGACAAATTAGTGTTAAGCTTGTGCCACAATGTTTTCCAAAAATGACTCATAAATTTTGAGTCTCTATCTGACACTATACCGAGGGGTAAGCCATGAATCCTCACCACTTCCTTAAAGAACAAATGAGAAATCTGACAAGCATCATGGATAGTCTTACAAGGTAAAAAGTGTGCCATTTTACTTAATCTGTCCACTATGAAATAAATACTATCAAATATCTACTTTTTCCTTGGTAATCCTACTACAAAACCCATGCTAAGGCATTCCCATAGCCTGATAGGAATGGGAAGGGGTTGGTAGAGACTAGCATTGGAGGAACTGCCCTTAGCCTTTTGACAAACAATGCAACATTCTACATACTTTCTGATGTCATGATTCATCCTAGGCTAATAATAAAACCTCCGCACTAACTCTTGAGTTTTATGGACCCAAAAATGACCACTAAGGGCCCCATTGTGCTTTTCTTGAATCAAGTTCTCCCTCATTGACCCCCTAGAGACACAAATCTGACTACCTTTAAACAATAACTCATCCTGCATTGTATAATCAAAGAACTCACCATGAAAATGATTTTGGTGTTCTTTACATACCTTGTAGATCTCTGCAAACTCTCCATCCTCAGAGTATAAATCCTTAAAGCTATCAATGTCAATGCTTGCAACTGAACTTCTTGCACTTTCAAAAGCCTCCTGCTTAGTGCATCAACTACCTTATTTTGTTTCCCTTTCTTATGCTTGATGTTAAATGTACAAGCTTGCAAGTACTCCACCCATTTCATATGCTTATGGTTGAGTTTATCTTGGGATTTTAAGGAACTAAGGGCTTGGTTATCTAAATAGACCACAAAATCCTTAGAAAGGAGATAGTTTCTCCATTTTCTTAATGCTTGGACTAGAGAATACATCTCTAGATCATAGTAAGAGTACTTACTCTTTGCATCACTGATATTCTCACTGTGAAAAGACACTGGCCTCCCTTCTTGGCTTAAAATAGCCCATATGGAAATGATGCTAGCATCACACTCTACTATGAAATTTTTTTCAAAACTAGGGAGAACTGGGATGGGTTGTGTGGCTATCCTCTTCTTCAACACTTCAAAACCTTGATATGCTTGTTCATTCCACTGAAACTTGGTTTTCATTCCACCTTTGATGGTGTATAACATAGGTGCACATATAGTACTAAATTGCTCGATGAACTTTCTGTAATACTGAGCTAGACCATGTTAACTCCTCACCTCTGTGGCAGTCTTAGGAGTTGGCCAGTTGATGATTTCCTCTACCTTTCTTGGGTCCATTTTGAGATTCCCTTGAGACAAAACAAAGACAAGATATACTAGTTCATGCTTCATGAACTCACACTTATCTAGATTTATCATTAGCTTTTCCTCATGAAACTTTTTAAACACAATTTGCAGATGCTTAAGATGTTCTTCTCTATACTAACTAAAGATCAAAATGTCATCAAGATAGACAACTACAAACTTACCAATATAATCCTTCAATAATTTTTTCATGAGCCTCATGAATGTGGATGGGGCATTAGATATCCCAAATGGAATTACAAGCCACACTCATACAACCCTTCAGTGGTCTTGAAAGAATTCTTCCACTCATCCCCTTCTTTGACCCTGATTTTGTGGTATCCACTCTTGAGTTCAATCTTAGTAAAGTACTTTGCATCCCCTAAACAGTCCATCAGGTCTTCTATTCTTGGGATGGGGAATATATACCTAATGGTGATTCTATTTATGGCCCTAGAATCAGTGCACAACCTCCAAGTACCTCCCTTCTTAGGGGTTAAGAGAGTAGGAACAACACATGGGCTTATACTTATCCTAATGAGACCTTGGTCTATAATTTCTTGTATTTTCTTGGAAATCTCCTCATTTTTTTGAGGGGTCATCTTGTATGCAGATTTATTGGGAAGTGTGGATGCTGGGATGAAATCTATTTGATTTCTAATGGCTCTTTTAGGGGGTAGGGTATCTGGTTTTCCATCACTTACAATGTCTTGAAATTCCTTCAACATTTCTTGAACCTCCATAGGAAGCTCTGCCTTCTTCTCTTCCTTCACTATCTTTTCTTCCTTGGGCTTCAAAACCACTGCATACCCTACTCCTTCTCCTTCTTCTGGGGTTTCTAAGAACTCTTTCTTACCTACCAAAAGGATATTAGACCCTATGGACTTCACTTCTCCTTCTTCCAACATAGATTGGATTTTAAAAGTTACACCACCATTTTTGAAAGAGTAAGCATTCTTGGCTCCATCATGCATGGATTGTCAATCAAATTGTCAAGGCCTTCCCAATAAAAGGTGGTAGGTATCTATTGGAAAAACATCACAGAGTACTCTATCCTTATATCTCCCAATAGAGAAGTTCACCCATGCTTTCTCATTAACTAGGACATGTCCCTTGTTCAACCAAGTGACTCTGTATGGATTTTTCTGATGAATCCTTTTCAGTTTGAGTTTAGCAACTACCTCCTCTAAAACAATATTGTCAGTTTACCCTGAGTCAATAATGACTTTGAAAACTTTCCCCATGATTTTACACTTCATCTTAAATAGCGCTCTTCTCTCACTCGGTTCTTCTCTCACTGGCTCTTTAATCAGTGTCCTTCTAATCATCAAGTTCTCTCCTTCTGATTCTCTATATGTTTAATACTGCTTGACTCTTCTTAAACATAATTTACTCTTTTTTCACTCCCTTTGGATGTAGACCCCTTCTCTGGACACCTATAAGCAGGGTGTCCTAACTGGTTGCAGTGGTAACACTTCATGCTTTCAAAGTATGAACCTCTCCCTTGTCCACTATTTCTTCCTCTCCAATTATTGTTGGAATCTCTTCCTCTGTTGAAACCTCCTCTGCTCGAGTTTCCTCCATTTTTCTCTATTAACTTGGTTTCACCTTTTGTATTTGGTTATACATACCTACCACCATAACCTCCTCTATGGCCTCTACCATATCTTCCTCTTCCTCTACCTCTATTACTGCCCGAATCTTGTTTCTTCTTCATCTTTTATTCCACCTTAATAGCCAATTGGTGGCATCTCTATAGTGTGGTAGGGGCAAGGAGACTAAGCTCATCTTGTATAGTCCACCTTAAGCCATTTAGATATATGGCTACTTTCACACTCTCATCCTCTGCAACTCTAGACCTAATACATAGTCTTTGAAACTCTCCTATGTAAGAGTTGATATCTAACTCTTTGTTGGAAATGAGTTGAGTAACTAAGAGGGGAGGAGTGAATCATTTCCCACAAAAACAAATCCAATTCCCTTAGATGTCTTAAAAAAATTTGTCACTGTTGCTCGGTTAACACAGATATTCTGTTGTCACTCGGTTAACATAGCAAATCTTAAGATATTAACTGTGATTATCCTTTATTAATTACAGAAACATAAACCATAAAGTGAATGAAATGTACACAGATAACACCAAGATTTAACGTGGAAATCCAATATGGGAAAACCCACCAATTGCAACTAGTCACTGTTTTTCACTCTTCTAAAGTGAGCCCTATTAGGATCCAACCATGTTAAAGGTTACAATAACACATTGTTATGTGTGACCCTGTTAGAGGATTTAATCACCCTGTAAGGAGTGGCATTGTAAGAGGTCTTCAAACACTTCAATGTAGAAATGTCATCTTGTAAGAGGTTTTAGAAAAGACAATTAAGTCTACTTTGTTAAAAGATTTTGATCACTGCTACAATTGTTAGAAAGTAACAATGGATTGACCTATTTTGATAAGAAACTGTCTTTGTTGATTCAGATCTTTGTTCTGGATTTAAATACTTGATCCTCACTAATCAAATATTCTATTGGATTTCTCTGTGTTCTGTCCTCAATCAGAATCCCATCTGATTTTGTCTTCACTCTTCATGTCATAAAACATATATACTTTTTCACACACTTACACTATATTCATTCCAAACTTGACCTTATATATATATATATATATATATATATATATATATATATATATATATATATGATAAGCCTTGTCAAGTCAGCCTTAATATCCTTCCAAATAAATAATAAAACTCATGTATGTCAGCTGCATATAGCCAATTATCCATAAAATATAAACTATTGTTAGTCGGCTGACACTAACTATTCAACTCGGTCAACACTGAAATCCTTCAAATCACAACCAACACTGTAATACCCGAGTGAACTCGGTTAGAACTGAAAATCACTTTGGCCGTCTTCAATGCCCAAGAGTGCTTGGCATGAGCTGACTGTGCTTGGATAGGATTAGATATTTGTGTAAACATCAATGACAATACACAATTGAATAATTGTCATCAACAACCTCCCTCTTTGGCACTGATGGCAACACAACATGTCATAATATAAAGAATTATAGAGCAGGAGACATAAGAATGAAATTTTTATAAATGTCCTTAGCTTCATTCTGATTCTCATAAAATTTTATTAATGTCTTTATCTTCATTATTATTCTCATCCAAAAACTCCCTTTGTCTTCACAATCACTTAAATACAGATTTCTCCCTCTTACATTAATCTCTATTTCTGATAAGTTTTCTCCTTCTGTCATCATTATCTCGATCAATAATATTTATGACATACAGTAATCTCTCCCTCTTTGAAAACCAATGCCAAAGACACTAACTAACATATCCAATGAAGTTGTAATGTACCTATTTGTACTGATTCATATGCAATAATCTCTAGATATCTACATCAACACGTTAAGTTTGTTTTGTAGCTCAGTTGATGCATCACTAAACTGTGTTTTAGTGAGCCTCACTTAGGGGAATCACCCCTAGCTTTCCTCTAAGATACAAAAATGCATCCTTAGGTAATGGTTTTGTGAACATGTCTGCAATTTGTTCTTTAGTATTCACATATTCCAATCTTACTTCCTTGTTCTGAACCAATTCTCTCAAGAAATGATACTTGATTGCAATATGTTTAGTCTTAGTATGCATCATAGGGTTCTTTGAGATGTTAATAGCACTAGTGTTGTCACAGTAGATAATAATTTGTTCTATGATTTCCACCTTCATACCTGACAACAGTTGTTTGAACCATATGATATTTGAACAATTTACTTTTGCAGCAACATACTCTTCTTCTGTTGTAGATTGAGAAATGCAGTTCTATTTATTTCTTGTCCAGAAGACTAACCTCTTTCCAAGAAATAATGCTCCACCATTTGTGCTCTTTCTGTCGTCAACACTTTCAGCCCAATCAACATCAGTAAAAGTCTTCAAATCAAAGTTTCTTCCTTTTTTATACCATAATCCATAATCTTCAGCACCCTTAAGATATATCAGAATCCTTTTGATAACCATCAAATGATTCTCTCTAGGATTAGCTGAAAACCTTGCAACAATACCAACTACTAATGCAATATCAGGTCTGGTGTGAACAACATATTGAAGTTTACCAATCATGGATCTGTAGGTAGTATGGTTTACTTCCTTTGAATCATCATCCTTGGACAACTTATGGCCAGTAGGCATAGGTGTTCCAACTGGTTTGGAGTCTTCCATCCCAAATTTCTTTAGTATCTCTTTGATGTATTTAGATTGGGTAATGTAGATACCATCCTTCATCTGATAGACTTGTAATCCAACAAATAATTTGATTTCACCAAACATAGACATTTCAAATTCCTTACTCATAGCTTCACAGAATGCTTTGCATAAGTCATCATATCCAGTAAGCAATTTATCATCAACAAATATTTTTGCTAATAGTATCTTGTTCTGAGGTTCTTCTTTGATATACAGGCTACTATTGTCATTAGTTCTATAAAATCCAATGCTTATCAAGTAACAATGCAATCTTTCATACCAGGATCTAGGAGCTTGCTTCAGTCCATACAATTATTTGTGTAATTTACAAACCATATTCCTTTTGTTAGGATCTACAAAGCCTCCAGGTTGCTCAATATAGACTTCTTCTTCAAGAATTCTATTAAGGAATGCAGATTTTACATCCATTTGATATACCTTGTATCCTTTGTGTGCAACATATGCCAGAAGAGTTCTGACTCCTTCAATTCTTGCAATAGGAGTAAAAGTTTCTCCATAATCAATACCCTCTTCTTGAGCATATCTTTTGCATACTAATCTTGTCTTGTTTCTGGAAACTTCTCCTTTTTCATTCATCTTGTTTCTGAAAACCCACTTAGTACCAATCACATTTTTATCTTTTGGTCTAAATACAAGAGTCTAGGTTTTGTTCTTTTCTATCTTCTCAATTTCTTCATTCATTGCTTCGATACAGCTTTTATCATTCTATTCATCTTTAATAGTTCTAGGTTCAATTTCACTAAGAAAACATGTACCTTTAATTTTGTTCCTTGTCATTACACCTTCTATCTGATCTCCAATTATTTTTTCTAGTGCATGATGCCTTCTGACATATTTTCCAAGTACAGGATCCTTCCTTCTTGATTCTGGGCTTGTTCCACTTGGTTCACCATGTTAAAAAGTTTTGTTCTATTCTTCTATCTGATACTCGGGTTCCACTGTCTGAGACTCAGGTGCCTCTGTCTGAGACTCAGGCGCCTTTGTCTGAGACTCAGGTGCCTCTTTCTGAGACTCAGGTTCCTCTGTCTGTGACTTGGTTCCCTCTGTCTGTGACTCGGTTTCTTCATTCTGGGACTATGTTTCCTCTACCAGAAGCTTGGGTTTCACAGATTGCAACTCAGGTTGAACTGTTTGAGTTTGTGCAGATGAATTCAATGGTTGACAAGAATTTTGTCCAATCACTATTGCTTGTGTCTTAGGTATAGTATCAGGTTGATAATAAACAAATTTTCTGTAATTTCGAGGCTCTTTACTACTCTGTTCTTCACCTCTTTCTACAAACTCATCAATCCTTATATGCACACTTTCTATGACTTTATGAGTAGAAATATTCAAACATTTATATGCTTTGATTTTACAGGAATAGCCTAGCAATATACCTTCATTACCTTTTACATCAAATTTTCCATTTCTTGCTTCCTTCAAGATGTAACATTTACTTCCAAATACTTTAAAATAATGAAAATTAGGTTTATAGACATACCATAATTCAAAATGTGTCTTCTCAGTAGCTTTCTTTAGTTGAACTCGGTTCAAGGTATGAATTGTAGTGTTGATGGATTCTTTCCAGTATTTGGTAGCAACATTCTTTTCAATCATCAAGGTTCTTGCACAATCCATCATGGATATGTTCCTTCTTTCTGCTATACCATTATGTTGTGGAGTACCTAGGGTAGATACTTATCTTTTGATTCCTCTTTCATTGCATAATTCATTGAATTCATTAGAGAAGAATTCTCCTCCTCTGTCAGATCTTAAGCATTTAAGTTTCTTTCCTATTTCTTTTTCAACTCTAGCTAGGTACCATTTGAATTTATGAAAGGCAAGTCTGATTTTTCTTTGAGAAACATAACACTCATCATTTTGGAATGATCATCAACAAATAGAATGAAATACTTATCACCTATGTAACTTGTTCCAATTGGTCCACGTAAATCAGTATGTACCAATTCCAAAACTTCTTATGTATTGTAATTCTTGCTCTTGAAGCTAGTTTTCCCCATCTTCCCAATTTGACATTGTTTGCATATTGCTAGTTCATATTTCTTCAGAATAGTAATTCCTCTTACTCTTTTGTTCTTTCTTATGTTAACTAGGTTATCAAAGTTCACATGACATAACCAGTTCCAACTAGGTTTCCCTTACCATCTAGGAGCTTGTCCTTACCATTCGTGAATTCTACCTTGAAACCAATGTTATTCAACTATGCCATACTTAGTAGATTGCGCCTTATTCCTTCAACCCAATTTTCATTATCACATTTGATTCCTTCTGTTAAAGAAATACAACCTTTCCCTTTCACATAGCAGGGTTCATCATTCCCAAAACTCACACTCCCACCATCATAGTGCCCAAGATGTTCAAACTTGGTTTTATCACCAGTCATGTGGTGAGAACAACCACTATCAATTATCCAAGTGTAATTCTTGCTAATATAATAATATAGTGTTGTCTTTTCAGTATCTTCATTATCTTCCTCATCCTTAATAGTAATATAAACCATTTCATCTTTGTCTTCATCACTATTAGAATCTTTAGCAATGTAACAAGATTTCTTACCTTTGTCTTTGTAGCTTTTGTAGATTTTGTAATCTTTCTTGCCTTTATACTTGTTGACATTTTTCTCACCTTTGTCTTCCTTGTTTGGACACTTAGCAACAATGTGACCAACTTCATCACATGAAAAGAAAATTAATGGTATTCTTCCTTTGTATTGTCTTTTTCCTTTTGCATCTCTCCTTGCAAGTAATGCTTCAATTTTTCCAAATCTTCATCATCACTGTCACTGTCAATCTATTTTTCTTTCATCTTTCCAAGGTTTAATTTATCTTTGAATGCAGACTCAAGATTGCTAAGATTAGGAGAGTAACTGTCAAACTTATCCAACTCAAAGGCTGTAAGTCTTCCAATCAATCCATCTAGAGTTATACAATTACTGCATCTCATATCTTGAATAGATGAAACTCTAATTGCATAGATAGGAAGTAAAGTTCTCAATACCTTACTAACTACTGTTGTGTCTTCAATTACTCCACCTGCAGCTCTGATGACACTGACACTTTTCTTGATTCTTTCACTATATTTTGTAATGTCCTCTCCTTCTTTCATTTTCATCTGATCAAATTTACCTCGAAGACTTTCTTCTTTGGCTCTCTTTACATTGACATCTCCTCCATGAATATCATGCAGTTTTTTCCACATATCAAAGGAAGTAGGGAAGTCCTTGACTTTACCAAATTTAGAATAGCTGAGTGCAGAGGCTATATCAATCATCATTATATTATTATGATTCATGTCTATCATCTGATCCATAGTCAAAGGTCTCAGTGGTTCCACATACCTATGGTCCAAGAATTGAAAACTAGTATCTCCAATGGTAGATAAATGTAGCCTCATCAAATCTTGCCATGCAGAAAAATTGTATTTGTTAAGATTCGACATCTCCCTTTTGTAAGACATCTTTGATCTTTAGCTTAGGCCTTGAAACCTTCCCTGTAAGCACTTGTTGCTCTGATACCAATTGTTGGAAATGAGTTGAGTAACTAAGAGGGGAGGGGTGAATCATTTACCACAAAAACAAATCCAAGTCCCTTAGATGTCTTAAACAAATTTGTCACTGTTGCTCAGTTAACACAGATATTCTACTGTCACTCAGTTAACATAGAAAATCTTAAGGTATTCACTATGATTATCCTTTATTAATTGCAGAAACATAAACCATGAAACAAATGAAATGTACATAGATAACACCAAGATTTAACGTGGAAACCCAATATGGTAAAAACCACCAATTTCAACTAGTCACTATTTTTCACTCTTCTGAAGTGAGCCCTGTTAGGAGCCAACCTTGTTAAAGGTTACAATAACACACTATTAGGTGTGGCCCTGTTAGAGGATTTAATCACCCTGTAAGGAGTGGCCTTGTAAGAGGTCTTCAAACACTTCAATGTAGAAATGTCACCTTGTGAGAGGATTTATAAAAGACCGTTAAGAGATTTTGATCACTGCTACAATTGTTAGAAAGTAACAATGGATTGACCTATTTTGATAAGCAACTATCTTTGTTGATTCAGATCTCTATTCTAGATTTAAATACTTGATCCTCACTGATTAAATATTCTTTTACAGTTCTCTATTTTTTGTCCTCAATTAAAATCCCATCTAATGTCGCCTTCACTCTTCATGCCATAAAACATATATACTTTTTCACACACTTACACTATATGCAATCCAAACTTCACCTTATATATATATGATAAGCCTTGTCAAGTTGGCCTTAATATACTTCCAAATAAATAATAAAACTCATGTTTGTCAGCTACATATAGCCAATTATCCATAAAATATAAACTACTATTAGTCGGCTGACACTAACTGTTCAACTCGCTCAACATTGAAATCCTTCAATGCTCGACCAACACTATAATGCCTAAGTGAACTTGGTTAGAACTAAAAATCACTTTGGTCCTCTTCAATGCCAAAGAGTGCTTGCCATGAACTGACTATGCTCGGATAGGATTAGACATTTGTGTAAACATCACTATACTTGTGTAAACTCAATGACAATACACAATTGAATAATTGTCATCAACACTCTTTCTTTCTAAGGCCTTACTTCTTCTTGTGCAACTATATTTTGTAATCCTCTAGAACATATGCTTCTCTTATCTTAGCCACCATAGCCTTCCATGTAGCTATAAGCTTCTTCCCTTCTTTATCCCTCTCATATTGAATGAATTTCCACCAAGTGAGAAAAAATCCCCTAAGTAGTTCTTTTGCCACTTTCACTTTTTGGGCTTCAGTTATTTCATCACACTCAAAGTGATTTTCAAGCCCTTCAATCCAATCCAATACTACCTCTAGTTTCATTTTGCCCCTAAAGATAGGAATACCCTCTATTGCCTTCCCACTTAGGGCTTTTAATGCTTTCAAAAATGACTCTTCATTTAGGATAGGGTCTGGTTCAAGGACCTCATCCTCTAGGGATACTTCTTTGTGCTTTCCTTCTACCTTATCTTTGACTTCCTCAGTCTTTTCATCCACTTGATCCAAATTCTGCTCCAATTGATCAAATCTTTCCCTGATCAATCTATTTTCTACTTATTTCTCATCCACCTTCTTATCTAATTTTTCATTATTCACTGTTGTTGACTCTCCTGGTTGAAACATCTACCCACAAGCCTAATCTTATAGGCTCTGATACCAATCTGATAGATACTCTCTAGTGTGCTTGCACAAGCCAATTAGGACCCTTTTTGTTCCCAATTCCTTCAAGACCCTAACTCTAACTCCTAGGATATTTCAAGCCCTCTTCTAATTTATTTTAGGACTTATCCAATTCCCCTCCAAAATATGGCATCCAAATGTGCTTCACTAGGGGTAACTATCACTGATACAATCTTCACTTCCTACCTCCTTCTTGGATCCATCAAAGAGTCTTTCTTATTCACATCACCTTATCATTGTTTGCAGGGGGTTCAATCATCTTCTAAAACCTTCTTTTAACTTCACTTGATCCCTTTAGATTATGGTTTCAAGGTCTCCAATATCGAGTCCAAGATTTTGATACAATCTTGTCGTTTAGGCCTATTAGGTCTATTAGCCCTATTTCACTAGTTTTTGCTCAACCTTTGAAATATTTCCCAAACAACCCCATTAATTGATGTAGGATTCTGACACCCTTTATGGAATTGCACAATATTTTTGAGGTCTCAACTCTCCAAGGCATCCATACAGGTGATCCCTATATTTAAGGGCTTCTAGGGCTAATTGGCTTCTCAAGAACTAGTCAACTAATTTATGCCTCAAAATGTGTTCAGATGGATCGGTCAAGAGCCAATCTTATTTAGGGGCCTCTCAAAAAATACAAAGACTCCCAACATCTACTTGGATCCATCTTTTCAATCGAACCCCTGCATTCAAACACCAAAAGACACCGGCAAACACCTAGTTGAGTTTCTCTGGACTCGCCTAGGGCTTGCTCACAAAAATAGAAAAGCTCACTTCCAGGCCTTCTCCTTAAATATTTACACTATACATAGGCTCCCCTAACATTTCCCTCAATCCCATGATGATTCCATGGTGGGGTTTCATGTGAGAGCCATTTTTATGCACACAGCCCTGAATAAGCCAGAGACTAGCTTATTTACAAAACACTAACTACTAAACATAAAGAAACTTCAAAACTATGCACAATGAAAGTAAACTACCCTAATTAAATTAATCCCACATTTAAATGGTGCATTTAATCCATTAAAATCACTAGTAAAACAAAATTCTCAAACTGTCTAAGAAACACCAGAGATGCAGTGCAAAAGTAGTGTACTTGTATTTCACTAAAAAAAAGCATCCAACCTCAAGATTTGGGCATCTTGTGGATTTGATACCTTTAATCTTAGGTTTGGTTGGTTAGGATATTGACCATTCCATATAAAAAATATTTTTTCTTCGTCGAGACAAAGTTGTCATGCGACTTTGCAAAGTTGCAAATGCTGTCATGGCAACATTTTGACAACTTTTGCATTTTGACTTCGAACTTAATCAAATAACCTCTAATCCTTATCAAATGGTGGAAAATAATTATAGAAGTCATTTTAGGCTTTATTACATCCTTTCCCTTACATTTCAAGAATTTTTACCCAAAATCCCAAGTTTAAGCCTCAAGGAGACCTAAAACCAAAACTACTCCTTAACAACAAAAACACTACTAGATTAGAATAAGCCCAACCTAGATCTCCTAAAAACACACACACAAGAAATTATAAGGTCTTTAAAAACACTCCTAACCTATCTAGGGTCAGTACAAGCCAAAAAAAAAAACTAAGGACCTTAGAGATGTCCTAGGTGCTCCTGCATCAATGTCCTATGAATTAGGTGCATGAGATGGAGGGGGTGTGTAAGAGTATTATAGTTATTCATTTCTCTCTAGATCTCTATTTGGTGATACTCCCAAGAGAATATTTCTCTACAAGTATATTATAATTTTTTATAAATTTTTAAAATATATTGGACAAGTTTTGGAGTGCGGTTTTTCCTTGAAAGGGTTTTTCCCATGTAAATCACTGTGTTTTGGTATGCAAGTTAGATTATGTTATTTTTTTTAAGTTTATGTAATTGTTATAAAGATATAAGAAATCTTTTGCATTACACTTTCCTCAGTAGTAGTTTATGAATTTGTTTTGTTACATAACTTCCTTACACTGCTCACCAAAAAGATGATCTCATTCTTGTACTTTTGGACCAACTCATTAGGTAATATGTCCCTTTCCTTCAACTTATCTTGCAAATCCTTGAACCAACCCAAGTACATGGGTATTGTAATATTTTGTGTCTTCCTTGAAACTTCTACTATGTTGTTTGATTTGTACCACAATTACAGAGAACTATTCCAAACCTTACCCCTAACTCCAAGAAGCTCATTAAAAAACATGAAGGCTAGATAGGTGATTAGAGACCTAAACCTAAAAGATTATTTTGTGTTTTTTTTTTCTAGATTGTCCAGAAATTTTTGCCTCCTGAGCTCACATAGGACAAAATTTTCTCCTTTGACAACCATTTGATATGCAATGTATATTGTGGTGGAAGAGGTGGTACCCTAATGGTCTTGATAGTATATTTTGTATTTTATTTCCTTGGTAACATAGTAGAAATTTAGATCAATGATGTCCTTCACAGTCACGTTCCTCTTGTATGATTGTGCACCAATCAATTTGGTCAGTGTGTCATTTTTCACTGCTTTAAAATCTAGAATCGTGCTAGAGGAACCCAAACCCATAAAATCTCTAATGCAATCCCTTGTGATCTTATGTGGCTTATTTGCATACATCATCTCTCCATGGATCTCGATTAGAATGATTTGGATCTAGTCATGCTTATAGCTAAGATATGGAAACTCCTTCCAGATATTCAGACCCATCTCTATAATGTTCTTAAACTGTGGTTTGAGTGTATGAAAATTATCTTCAATCAATTTCTTCCACAAATCATTGAATTTTAGTCAAATTGCCTTATGATGCATGGATGTAAGCCCTAACATCCTCCATGTAAACCATGTCAATTGGCATCTTTGAAAACACTCCATATTTGTCTTTCTCCATAGCCGCGAATGGGTATGGCTCAAACTTGGGTTGTGGCTTCATTGAAGTGTTGAAAATAATCATAATATTAATTTGATCATCAACAAAAAGAACATATAGCACAAGAGTGATAAATACCTTTGGAAACAACTATCACTTGGGTTTACAGACTTCACAGCAGAATAGATCTCTATTCGCACTATATGGATCTCAAATTTTCATAGACACAAGTGATCAAAATAATCACCAAGCTATAATTTAACCTTTCTCTTCAAACCCTAAGTGTTTTGCATTAATTGCATTTTATCTAGTATTTACATGCCAAAAAATTGCTACTCGGTATGCACAAAGATCACAAATACCTTTGCAAGTCTCTATAAATATTTAGAATGCTCTAGAAATACCTTAAGGGTAAAAGTACAAACTTGTGTCACTCTTTTATAAAGGAAAAGGTAAACAAGACCAAAAAATTTCAACTTCAACGATATAAAAGTGGCATTTCTGTTTGGAATTTAAAGAAAATGTATACTTATGAATGTGTAAAAATAGATGAATTTTATGCCTATTATTTATTTTTTAAAATTGAAGAATAATTGATATGTTTTTTTTTAATTTTTAATGCTCATTTATCAATTGCTAAAAAATACTCCAAATCAGAGGGTCTAACTCCCACCAAAAAACTACATGCAAATAAAAAAAATTTCCTCTGATTTCAAAATATATTTTAGATGACATGTATATCCAGTGAATGAAAAAATAAAATTTTGTTTTAGATTTATATTTTCTCAATTATATCTATTCAAATTCTAACTTACCCAAAATCGGCAATTTTCATATCCCACCTTATTTTCCCTGTCAAATCTATACCAATCAAAAAAAAATTATACATTCTTAAAGAGGACTCTCTCCTCTAGTGAACCATGTAATGTTTATTTTTTTCTAATATGATTTACTATTTTTTTCTTTTTCCAAATAAACGTCTTCTCGAATGTTAAAATTGTTGGGGTAATGGAAAGGGTGTGTACTGAGAGGGGAGGGGTGAATCGGTACCCTTAAAACTTTTTGATCAAATCTTGTTAACATTGTTCTTCATTAAACGATTGAGTAGATTCACATATACCAAACATGTAGTATCAATGCTGAAATATAAATGCATGTAAAGTAAACAATAAACATACATAGGATTAAGTACTCATGACACTAGTATTTTGGTATCACATAATACCCCTGTTAGAAGGTAAAAACTGTGGTGTGGATGAGATCCACAAAACTTCACTACTGCAGAAATATATTTATCATGTTAAAGCTTTACAAAATGATCACTTCTGATGATCTTACCCTATTAGGAGTCACAATAAGATCGATTAGATCTACCTCGCGTGAGGATTTTGTAACACAATATATGTGTGCACTCGGTTAAGAGATTTACAATAAGTCTGTTAAGTCTACTATATTAAGAGATTTAGGGTTTATTACAATTGTTAGAGAGTAACAAAAATTTGATCTAAAATATATATAATCTCAATATTGATGATACAGATCCATTATGTTCATACAAAATATATCACCTCAATGTGAATGATAATACCTTCTGCTTTGTTCTTCTCAGTAGCCTTGCCTTGGTTCTATAAACTAATTTCTACAATGTAGTCTCTTTCTCTGAAAATCCCTTGTCTGATCTCTAATGTATGTAGTATGGTGGCTAATTGATCATTTCTTGATCAACATACATAACAAAATTTTACATTTATTCATTTATATATCAAATGATATGACCTAATTAGGGTTTAACAATTACATCCTTATCCTAAGATCAACAGTGTACAAAATTTGCCTTGATCATCTACACATAGGAGACATAAACAATTAATCTTGTAAATCTGTAATCAATGTCCTCCTCGATCATGTAAACCGTTATTTAGGTCGGCTAAAAAGTTGTTACATCGAATGATATGCCATAAAAAAAATTTAGGTGGTCTATGTTCTACTCGGTGTTGTTGTCTCTCGGTGCTCGGTGGTGTCTGTGTATATTGGTTATACTGGTGTTAGTTTATGTTGTGTAGCTCGGTGTTGTCTACTGTTCAATATAGTCTGTCTACTCGGTAATCATTGTGCTCGGTTGACTTTGGGCGTGATCAGTGCTCTCGGTTGACTCTGCACTTTAGTGATATAAATTGACTATCATTTTTGTGACTAAGTTACCAACTATCCATTATGTTTGTTGGATAACTAATGACAACTTCAATTTGCAATTGGAGTAACATTCTCCCCATTTGGCATTAGTATCAAAAACTTAGTATTGTACATAATACTATACATAGTGACTCCTCCTTTGTACATGCTCCCCCTTTGTATATACTCGGTATATGTATATGAACTCAAACAAATTATAGTATCCCCCTTTACTATAGATACATACATATATTTCCCCCTTTTTTGAAAATAATGACAAAAGGCGTATAAATTACAGTTTGTCAAAAATATTGGGATGAGAATTCTTGAGTGTTTCCAATAGCTTTTCCCATTCCTCCTTCAAATTCTCGAGGGTGAGTAGCTCTATATTTAGTTGAGCATGCATATCATATATGCTTTTTGTCACTGATAACTCTGAGGTGGAAATGAGATTCTTTGCCAATGTCACATGTTTCTGCATCATGACTAAATGCGGTAGTAATGTTTCCTGGAGCTCAATTACTTTTTCTCTAATTTGTTCCTCTTCTTTCTTCAGGTCTAGTCTCAACCACATTTTTTGAAGTACCTTGGTGTAATGCATCTGTAATGCATGTTGCTCGATTGATAGACTTTGTGCACTAATCTGTAGATCTTGATCTATTTGCTCGAGTTTTTCACTAATCTCGGTAGTGAAGTGTTCTAATGTGCATAACTATTGTATAATTTTAATGACTTCAAATATGATATTTCCTAAACCACTTACAAGTTCTGATAGAGTTACCTTATGTACTGCCACTGCCTGGCTGATCTTTTATGTAACTTTGTATTGGATCTTCTTCTCTGCTTGCTCTTCTAATTTTTGATTGACATCAATGTCAAGATTGTCAATAGCCTCAGTGAGAAGTTCAAGTTTTTCCATTATGGGGGACCGTTCATCAATATTGATATCTGGTAAAACTTGTATTAAGATCTCTTTTTCTTTCTCTATCACTTGTGCACTTTTTGCTTCTAATCTAAGCTTATCTTGTGTTGCTTTTCTGGTGCAAAGTTCACCATACTTCTTCAGTGTCTCTGGATCAAGTGTCCTCGGATCCCATTCAGGAATCTCTATGACTTCTTCTTCTTCTTCTTCTTCTTACCTTGACCACTTGATGATGGTGATAGTGCTAAATCTAACTGAGCCTTTTGCTTGAATTCTGACTTTTCTTGCTCGATACTTGGTCTTGTCAGGAGTTTCTGTGTTACCTTCACCTTTCTCTTATGCAGCATCAGTGGTATCCTTAGGTGTATCATCTTGTGTAGTCCCACCACTAGGCTTGGTCTCTTTACTATGATATTCACCCTTATCTTCAATTGTATCTGTTGTCTGTTTGGGTGCCTTCTGCTATGTTTCGGTCTCAATTTCAATTTCTTTGAGTAGAATAGGTAACTGACCAGGTATATCTGCTCGAGTGACCTTTGATGTGTCTTGTTCATCTATGGTTTTGGTTGCTCTGATTGACTCATCTTCCTTGGCTTTATCATCTAGATCACCTTCGGTTACATCAAGTATTGTGATCTCTGGGTGACCTAGATTAGTCAAGAGCTTAGGAATACCGTCTAAAAAATCATCAATTGTTGCATCATCAATTGTTATAGTTTTTTTGCTTGGTCTAGTAGATACAATATCATTTACTTGCTCGGTATCTTGAATGTCTTCGGTTGGATTCAGCAGTTCATTCCAAATTTTGGTGCTCTCAATATCCACTTACTTCATAATTCCTTGTAGGATATTCAGTGTTCTTTGTTTCTTTGGAAATTTCTTGGCATATTGTCTCATTATATCATGAATTTCCTCAACTATGCACTCAACATTTATAAGTGTGAGAGCTGCTTATCTCATTTGTTTCTCATTTTGGAGTGCATATGTCCATCTTGATGATATTATATCATATAGTTCTGATGGAATAGAAGTAGAAAACTCAATTGGAACTTATTTAAAGTTAATCATCATACCTATGATTTCTTCTTCTAGTTTGTCCTTGTGCTCGATAGTCAGATCAAAGTATGCTTGTATCTTTGGATGTGCTAATTGTTTGGATGTCTTGATTGTCTCTGCAATCTCATCAATTGTCTGTGAAGGCTTGTTCTGTACAACCTTGAATTGTTCTAGATTTTCATCAAAATCATCCTTGTCATCTTTTTTTTGCACATATTTCCTCTTTTCTCTCGGTGCAGTAGTAGTACCCTTCTATTTTCATGTTTGGTATGTAAATTTTGGTGAGGGTCTTGTTATTTTTGCTACACCTTTCTTCAAAGGTGGTGAATCCTTAGTCACCAATTGTGAGCTATTATTTGATGGTGATTCAATCTTTGTGTTATTTCTCCGTTTGTCCTTAGGTTCCTTAACTGCTTCTACCTCTGACTCGGTGTCCTCAGTATCATGATCTGATTCTGCTTCTTGACCGACTAAGGTCTTCTTGTCAGTTTCCTCTTCAGATTTGTTCAATTCTTCATTGGTGATGGAAAGTTTCCTCTTCAAGGTTTTGACAATCTTTGTCTTTTTCCTTCCCAATTGTTATACTTGCAATTGTACTTCTATATGGGTCTTTGCCTCTTCATAGGTGCCAAATCTCATGGCAGATTTGTCAACAAGCTCATTTAACAATTTTTCAATAGCCTTAGATGCAACATCAATATCTAACTCATAGTCCATTGGAGGTAGTCATGTAGTCCTCGGATCTGTTACTTTGATCAATGTTGTATTTGTATCTACTACAAAACAAATATCATCTTTGTATTGTTCTACTAGTTGTGTAGGAATATGGGATCTCTTTTCCATCCTAGCATTGAACTTAAAGAAATACTCAATCATTACAGGTTCAAAGTTATTTTTTAGACTTGTAATCATTTCATCTATCTATACTGCAACCGATCTATCTGTCTTCCACTTAAATTTACCGATTGAAGGACATAAATTTTGCATGTAGAAGAATATGCAAAGTAGTAATGAACCGAACTTACATGTATTTGTCTTTGATGATCTTATGGTTCTCATGTTTTCTTCTAGTTGCCTCTGTAATAACTCAAAAAGATCAAGTTGTAGAACTGTCTTGACTATCTTGTAGGCTATTTCAATAGCTCCACATGGTACGTTGTTTAGTCTGCTATACTGGAATATCTTATACCAAATGGCATAAGCATCGATTCTCAGTTCAGGATCATTTATGTAGTTGATCTTCAAACCTCTACCATCCCACTTGGCTAATGTCATCTTTTCCAACTCGGTTGTCAGTAGGTGTCTTAGGGCTTTGGATTTATTGGATATGGGATATCCTATAACTGCATGAATGACATCCCTGGTTATCTTCTTAGGTTCATCTAGCCATATCTTTCCATCATGTACTCTACTTAGTACAATGCAGATCCATTTGTTACGAAAGACCTTCAGAAAATATAGGGTTAACCCTTTAACCTCTAAGTGTTTATGGTCTTCTTTTAGTTTTCCATTTGTGCACAATGATTGGTATGTAGACATGAGTTCAAAATGTCAAATTTCACCAATTTTGTAGTGTATATATGCACGCACGTCTTGCACTAGCAAAACCCTAGGCAAAATAGATGAAAATGCACCTTGATTTTCTGGTAGGGTTGCAACCAGTGGATGGATCTTGTAATTTGGTTCCATGCAGGTGGAGTTCTTCACCAAAAAAACCTTCTTATCCTTATCCATTTTAGCTTTCATTGTTTGTAATGAATATGCCATGATTTATGTATTAGGGCTTCCAAAAAATGTGCTTGAATAACTTGGTGAGGGAAGAATGCGTAGAAACTGACCTATGTATGCTCAGAATATACTAAAACCTCTATTGAATGCACAAAAAATCTCTTCTGCAACTTAACTCTCCTTTCTCTATTCTACTATGTGATCGTGTTGTGAACAAACGAGTTCACTTCGACCAAATTTATAAAAAATAACTTAGCGCGATGCAAGAAATTCTCTTCACCAACCACTCAGTGAACAAACATTATGCTCGGTTAACACTATCAATACTTCATCTCAGTGAGTATACCATATACTCAGTTACCATAGTAACTTAGTTGTCTCTTCACAATTTCACCAACTAACAGTTCTAACTTGGTACATATCAGCTAACTCAACTAGATCATAGTAATTAAACATATAATACCATAGTGCATCTTAATTCATTCTGATTTGGTATTTGTGCAATAAATATAGGAACTGATGTAAGATGTAGCATTGCAAAACATAGTTCCATACCTGCTTGTATTGCTTAATTGGAGACAATGAAGTCACCTAATCCATTAGATGAGGTGTCACTGACTGTTGTGCTTGGTCCTGAATTATCATTTGATGCTCTTCTCCACATTGGATTTTAGATCCTCATAATTTCCTCAATTTTATTTTCATTCCCATAAGTGTTTATTCCATCTACACAATCTCTGCTTAAGTGCCCAACTTTGTGACAGTGAGAACATGTCATTCCAGAGCTTGACCAATTCCTAGATTTGGTTCACCATTATCTCATACAATTTTTTTCTATGTGTCCATATTTACCACATGTTTCACAACTTCTCCAAGTGTTGTAATCCCAAGCATAAGCATTACCTTGTATTCTCAGTTGATTTATCTTTTCTCATCCTTTAGGCTTCAAGATTTGCTTTGTGTTCTTTCTGCATGCTTGAGTTGTATGACCATTCATGTTGCAAGTTTGACAATATTTATCCATGTATGGCTTCTTCTATGGTTTTTTTAACTTGGATCTACACTAATGTGCTTGATTTCCATGCTTATTACAGTTATAGCAAATACCATTGAATTTAGGAGGGTTTCTAGGAATACCTTTTGCTTTGCTTCTGCAAACATTTGATGTGTGGCCTGGTTTTCCACAATGATGGCAAGAGGGCTTCTTGGGCTTTAGGATTGAGTATACATTCCTTTTTTCAGCTTTATTTTATGATTCTTCTTGTTTTGTATACCCTAATATGGTATTGTTGTTCAATCTTCTTTGATAGTTCATAAATTCATCCATTCTCTTAGTGCTTTCTTCAGATCTCTTAAACACTTCATTATGTTGTTGTAACATCTTCACTTCATTTCTCATTTTTTCATTTTCTTCTTTCAATATACCAATATCCTCTATTCTTTTTTCAAGTTTAGTATTCACTCAGTTAGCCTCATGATTCATAGTAACCACTTGATTGGTAATCTCAAAGTAATGTTCAGTAAGTCTTGATGTCTCAATTTCTTTCTCTTGTAACTTTTCAGTCATATGTCTTCTGTCATCAACAACCATGTTTATATCTTGTTCAAATTTCTTTGCATCATTTAAGACTTCAACCATTCTAACCATTTGTGTATCTTGACCGATCTACAGTGCTTTCACTTGTTCAGTAAGTTGTTGATTGCTTTCAGATAGCTTTGATATGATTCCTTCATATG
The DNA here is from genome assembly GCA_018584345.1 of Thuja plicata. Lineage (NCBI taxonomy): Eukaryota > Viridiplantae > Streptophyta > Pinopsida > Cupressales > Cupressaceae > Thuja > Thuja plicata. Next base: position 1,056,653 of record MU226990.1, read on the forward strand.
CATAAGATGTGCTACCAGATCCAGATTCAGGTGTATCAATTAGGTCATGAATATCTTCTTCGTGATAATCAATCTCATGACAGAAAAGTGTCATGTCCTTTCTCTTAATCAACATCTCCCTAAGTTTCTCTTTAGCTTCCTTAAATTGTTTAACATAGATTTGCAACTGTAGCTTCTGATTCTCAATAGTTTTGTCAAGTGTATACCCCTCCATTACAAGATATTTTCTCTTTAGCTATTAAACCTTCAAAATAAGAGAAGTAGCTCTGATACCAATTGTTGGTGTTAGAGTAATCTTTAGTAATTACTCCTTAGTGCTTAAGTTTCTCTTAGGCAGTTTAGTTAGACTTAGGAAAGTTTCCTTTTCTGAGTTAGTTGCCCTTTTAGGGTTTCGACATCCTTTATAAGGATTGTCTTCTTTGTATTCTTTACGGAGATTGTATTATTTTCATCATTGTGTTAATAGAAGATAATTTCTTTCACAATGGGTTTGCAGTCTCTCTCATTTTGGCCGCCATAGCTTTCTGAATTACTTCTCTCTTCTGTCTTCTTCTTTCTTGTAGCAGTGTTTGCATGCAGGTTTCTTGGGAAGATTTGACGTTTGTCAAATCCTATAGTTGGGATAATGGAAAGGGTGTGTACTAAGAGGGGAGGGGTGAATCAATACCCTTAAAATTTTTTGATCAAATCTTGTTAACATTGTTCTTCATTAACCGATTGAGTAGATTCGCATATACCAAACATGTAGTATAAATGCTGAAATGTAAATGCATGTAAAGTAAAAAATAAACATACATAATATTAAGTACTCATGACACTAGTATTTTGGTATCGCAGAAAACCCCTGTTAGAAGGTAAAAACTATGGTGGGGATGAGACTCACAAAACTTCACTACTGCAGAAATAAAGTTAGCCTGTTAAAGCTTTACAAAATGATCACTTCTGATGATCTTATCTTGTTAGGAGTAACAATAAGATCGATTAGATCTACCTCGTGTGAGGATTTTGTAACACAATCTATGTGTGCACTCAGTTAAGAGATTTACAATAAGATTGTTAAGTCTACTCTGTTAAGAGATTTAGGGTCTATTACAATTGTTAGAGAGTTGTAAAGGATAAAATATGGTGCGGGTTCAGAACAATGGAGATTTTCTCATAAAATTGTCCCTATGCACATATTATCCACCTTACATTTAATTGTTATGATAAGGAATATAAATCTAGAAATGTTTGCAAAGGAAAATGGAATAAAATACATACCTCCAAAAAATAATCTGCTAAAAACCCTCTCAATCGGTCTCACAAACTATTGATTTTTGTGTTGCTGAAACAAAATTGTGAGATCTACAAAACCCAGAAATATTTTTCTTTTCTGAGAAAGGTAGATTTTGACCCAAAAATGAATGTCACCTTTGACCCAAAATTTCTGATTCTGACCCAGAACAGAATGTCGATTCTGACCCAGAAATGAATGTCTCTTTTGACCCAAAAGTTTTGATTGTGACCCATAATTTCTGATTCTGACTTGCACAGTTTGACAAAAAATATGTTTTTGGATCCCAATAGTTTGCCGAAAAGGGTATCTGAATCTGCACTCCAATTCATTGTTTCGAACCTATCCCTGCAAGAAAAATGGTTTGTTTGTTGGGGGGAGGGGTTTGCCTTGGTCAAACCCCAATTTTGGAATTAACCTTAAAGTATAATTGAAATTGCATAAGTAAACAAAGTAAACAAACAAATTCACCTTGCTTGAATAGAAACCCTTATGGCGGATTTGAATCCGTGGATCTATAAGTATGTATGGACCAAATGCATGTAGAATGTAGAATTTCAGATGTAGGATGTCTCAAATCAATTTCTTTTAGATCTTCAACACTAATCTTGAATGGATCTTGGAATAGGAAGAGACTTGTATGGATGTGGATGGAGAAATCTTCAACAAGAAGGCTCCATAGAGCTTGGATCCTTCAATGGCTACCAATAGATCTTCTTGATGAATTGAGTGATTGAATGCTTGGATGCTTTAGAGTATATGAATGCTTCAATAGATATTTAGTTTGATTCAAATCTTGCTTCTTAGCTTGTCCTTCACACTTAGATTTCACTTCTCAAGTCTTAGAGAAAATGAGAGGAGAAGGCTTCCTTATATACAAATCTAGGGCCTATATTAAATATAATTTCAAGAGTCTGTAATGCCCAAAAATGCAACAAATTTTTTTTTTTCATTGCTCTGAAGACCGAAACAGCCGACCTAGAAGCGGGAATTAAATCTTTCCGAAGCCTAACATCTGGAAATCCTGGAAACCTGAAATCTGGACACTAGGTCAGAATCAAGGTCGACCTTGACCTTGACCTAGGTCGAGGTCAACCTTGACCCAAAAAGGTCGATTTTGACCCTGAGGTCAAAAATCTCAGGTTTGCAATTTAGGATGCCAGAAACAGGCCAGAGAGAAGTGGGAAATAGGGCAGAATAGGGGGAAAGCCAGATCCAAGTCAGAGACCCATTCAAGGCACTTGAAATGACCCCAAACCACTTACTCAGAGGGCTAAACTAGTTTACAATGGAAGTGCTTCCATTTTCTGACTATACATTTAGCCCCCACTTTAGCAAGAGTATGGACTCAATGCAAACTCTTGGTAAAGGAGATCATAAAGAAAAGATAATATTATCAAAATAAAAAGGGACAAAGGAATCCTCAAGCCCCCAAGGACTCAAGTCTTTTTCAACCCTAAGATTATGATAAGAGAGACATCACCATTCAAAGAGAAAGAGAGAGAGGAGTGGTTAGCTCACCCAGTAAGATGTGTGTATCTCACTATGAACCACAAAAAGGATAGGATGGCCCACCAAGAAAGCACTTGATAGTCACCCCATAAATTTGTGCACCTTCTGGCAGCTTTGTGTATGTATTTAGTGTGTCTTCTGATGGCTTTTATGAAGTACCCATGGATCCATATCCTTATATCACCATGGAATCGATTTTTCAAATGTGTATCTCCTCAGGATTTAGCAACTTATGTGCATTACCTTCCAAGGATTTAGCATATTGAATTGTAATTGAATGCGTATCTCTTCAAGATTTAGCAACTTATGTGAGTTACCTTCAGAGGATTTATCATATTTCAAAACAAAAGGTTAGAACAAAAATGCATAATATAGAATGAGGGAGGCCGTATATATGCCCCCTCCTTAAGATGGAAAAATACATACTATTTTGACATGTTAAGGAAAGAAAAGAACAAGGATAAAGCCTTCTTCAACAAAAAGACAATATCCATAGACAACGTCCATTCCAATCCAAGAAGGTCACAGCTCCTATGAGGCCATGGAAGGGATGAATGCAAAGAGATATCATGCAAGAAGTGAAAAAGTAACCCTTGTGAGGGATAGCACACTATTCAGTTTCCAAGGTAAGAGATTTATCAACCATGGAAACCCAATGTTAAACAACGAAATAGGTTATAATCAAGGACATAGATCCTCAATGCAAACCAAAATTTTCATGTATGATTGGATATGACATAATAAATAGATACTGCTTAACCAAGGGAAAATTGGATCCTGGAAAGACAGAAAAGGAGGAGATGGCATCCTTGCCCCCCAAGCGTAGGAACAAGGATGAAAGGGGGCCTATTATATCTCTCACAACACTATGCAAGACAATGATCCCCCAAGGATTAGGGTAACATTGTTTACATAATGTGGAGCTCCATAATAGGAACATAAATGTTAGTTAAAGAAAATAGGATTGAAATACAACTCATCGCCACATGATATATAAATAACTTTACTATCAATGAGCTGCCTAATCTTATAATGTAAAGCTTGACATTCATTAGTAGAGTGATCATGAAATCTATGATACAAACAAAAAGTAAGAGTATTCAAGTGTGAACTACATTTCTTTTTGTGTTTAGGTCTAGTAATCATCTTAGCACGAAGGAGTTTAGGCAAAAGAACTTCTTGGTCAAATTCCTTCATAGGTTCATCATGTTTTGAAGTGTTATTTCAGATGTTGGTAACATTGATGTGTTGTTGAGGATTAAATCCCAATCCATAAGAATTCTCATTCCCCCCATTCTGTAAGGGCATTTTAATTCCCGGTTTATGCTTACCACATCCTTGACCATGGAATCCTTTTTTAACTAGTAAATAATAACCAGGACCATAACGATAATCCATATCACAAGGAGTCAATGGAATTTCAGTAGTCACTATGTCATCATTAGTAGGTTTGACATATTCATAGTGGGTAGAAGCAGCTACAAAGTTATTACGAAGGGAATAAGAAGTAGAAGCAAAAGCTCGTTGTTCAAAATCTCTTTGTTGCTTCATAAAATCAAGATCAGAAACCTTATACACTCTAATAAAGGTAGGATTAAAATTGAAGGTTCCCCAATCATCTCCAGGAAGAGAATTAGAGGAAGAAGGATTAAAATTAGGAATATGAGTATTGTGGGTTTTAATATTCAAACAAGAATTTGGCGCATCATCCGCATGCAGTGTATACACCATGTTGTTGTGAATAAACTTGACTTTATAGTGAAGGGTGGAAGGAACAACATGCATCTCATGCAACCAAGGTCTACCCAAAAGGAGGTTATAATTAAGAGATCTAGGCATAAAATGAAAAGGAGTATTCAGGATGACTAGACCTACTTTGATAGGTAAGGTAATGATGCCCAAAGTGTTCTTATCAATTTTATCAAAGCTGCGTATAGGATTATTATCAGGTTGAATAGTTGAAAGAACGGCTTTAATCACTTTGAGCATGTCCATGCTACAAATATTAAGCCCAGATCCATTATCAATCAAGTTCCTATGAATGATACTCTTATTGATAGTAACAGAAACCATAAGAGCATCATATTGATTATGTACTTCTTTAGAAGGTAAATCCTTTTGAGTAAATACAATGTCAGGAGGACCTGGGGTAGCATGCATGCACTGTAAGAAGGCATTGATGTTATCTTAATTAGGAGGTAGAGTGGGAAGAGTTTCTAGAGATTTTTGCAAGGCTTCATGGTAGGTAGGTGAAGTTTGAAGAATCTCCCATAAAGATATCTTAGCGGGAGTAGCATGTAATTGTTCAACTAATTCGTACTCCTGGAAGGAAGAAGGTAACCAAGGTGCTTGAGGAAGCACGGGTTGAGAAGGAGGTAAGGAAGTTGGAACAATAGGTTGAGGATTATTCTGTGTGTGATAAGCATGTGAAATGGAATATGTGTGATCAAATAAATCTAGAGGATCCCTAGGTTTACCCTTGATAGTAATGCGAGGACAACCTTTAATAGTCAATAAGGGTTTTGGATAAACCATGTTAGTTGTCTCAACACTACAAATAGATTCACAAGAAGGACGCAAAGAAGACATCCTAGGAGGATATGAGGTAGGATCTTGATTCTCCATAAGATCATCACTAAGAGGGAGAGCATGAAGGGAATTGATATCATTCTCCGATAATGCCTCATCACTAGAAGGAATCCCAAATGGAGGTAAAGCATCTATAATGTCTTCTTATTTCTCTAAAATGTCTACATAAGGGGAGTGTGTTTTAGAAAAAGAATCACCATCATGTATGAATATGTCATCCATTAATAAATCACCCTCTCGTATGAAAGCATCTTCATGAGGAGGGGATAAATCAATGTCCTTATCCAAGGGTTCATCCTAAAAAGTAGAATCATCCACAATGGCTTCGTGAGGAAGAGAGTAATCAACATCCAAATCCAAAGGTTCATCCCAAATAGGAGGATTATCATCCATATTAATAAAGCACCTTGTAGGAGCACCATAAATCACTAAATATTGACCCCTAAAGGGGAAAGAAGGTAAATTATACCCCAAAAGTGGGCTCATAGAAAAGACATATATTAGGAGAAGAATTAACATCAATCCCCAACTCATCTCCATAAAGAGAGAGATTAAAGTCATCTTCTTTCTCTAATATATCCTTACAAGGTAATACAAGAGAGTACAAAGAAACATCACACACACTAAATGAAGTCTTTCTAGTTGTATCAATGTTGTAAATAGTGGAACATGAAGGTAACTATGCACACACCCTATGGTAAAGGTCAATTGAAGATGTTGTAGAGGAGGATGAAATAGGAATAGGATCCGTGGAGATCTTATTCAAACAATTTTCATCCTCACTTCCATGTACATCATTAGAGGATCTATTCTCTTTCGCAACAAAAGCCTCATCAAATTATTCGAAACAAAAATCATACATGTTGAACACAAAGTAACATTACAAGCATGAAAAATGTAAATGTTTTTGTGTTTTCAAAGAAATTTGTGATTTTTATTTTTGACATATAAATGCAAGAGAATAAAATAAATCTACTTTTTATATGGATGTAAGATCTAACATAAGATGAAAATCTAACACCAAAAAGAAAGAGTTGTCTATCGCAGGTTCACAAAAATGTAAAGGATAAAATATGGTGCAGGTTCAGAATAATGGATATTTGCTCATAAAAGTGTCCCTATGCACATATTAGCCGCCTTACATTTAATTGTTATGATAAGGAATGTAAATTTGGAAATGTTTGCAAAGGAAAATGGAATAAAATACATACCTCTGAAAAAGAATATGTTGAAAACCCTATCAATCGGTCTCATAAACTGTTGATTTTCGCATTCCCAAACTGAAACTATGAGATCTACAAAACCCAGAAATCTTTTCTTTTCTGAGAAAGGTCGATTTTGACCCAAAAATGAATGTCACCTTTGACCCAAAATTTTTGATTCTGACCCACAACAGAATGTCAATTCTGACCCAGAAATGAATGTTGCTTTTGACCCAAAAGTTCCTATTGTGACCCAAAATTTCTGATTCTGACCTGCACAGTCCGACAAAAAATCTGTTTCCATATCCCAATAGTTTTTCGAAAATGGTATCCGAATCTGCACTCCAAGTCGGTGTTTTTGAACCTGTCACTGCAATAAAAATGGTTTGTTTGTTGGGGGGAGGGGTTTGCCTTGGTTAAACCCTGGTTTTGGAATTAACCTTAAAGTATAATTGAAATTGCATAAGTAAACAAAGTAAATGAACAAATTCACCTTGCTTCTATAGAAACCCTTGTGGCGGATTCGAATCTATGGATCCACAAGTATGTAAGCACAAAATGGATGTAGAATGTAGAATGTCAAATGTAGGATGTCTCAAATCAATTTCTTGTAGATCTTCAACACTAATCTTGAATGGATCTTGGAATAGGAAGAGGCTTGTATGGATGTGGATGGAGAAATCTTCAACAAGAGGGCTCCATAGAGCTTGGATCCTTCAGTGGCTACCAATGGATCTTCTTGATGAATTGAGTGCTTTAAAGTGCTTTAATGCTTGGATTCTTGGGATTAAGATGAATTCTTCAATAGATATTTAGCTTGCTTCAAATCTTGATTCTTAGCTTGTCGTTCACGCTTAGATTTCACTTCTCAAGTATTAGAGAAAATGAGAGGAGAAGGCTTCCTTATATACAAATCTAGGGCACAATCAACTAGAGAGGCCTACATAGGAGAATTAAATTCCAATTAGACCTATACCCATATAAGTGGACCTATATTAAATATAATTTCAAGATTCGTTGCTCCGAAGACCGAAACAGTTGACCCGGAAGCCAAAATTAAATCTTTCCGAAGCCCGACATCCAGAAACCCTGGAAAATTGAAATCTAGACCCTGGGTCAGAATCGAGGTTGATTCTGACCTAGGTTAGGTTTGAGTTCGACCTTGACCTAGGTCAAGGTCAAGGTCAACCTTGAACCAGAAAGGTTGATTTTGATCCTGAGGTCAAAAATCTCAGGTTTGCAGTTTAGGATGCCAGAAACAAGCCAGAGAGAAGTGAGAAATGGGGAAGAACAAGGTGGAAGCCAGATCCAAGTCAGAGACCCATTCAAGGCACTTGACATGACCCCAAACTACTTACTCGGAGGGCTAAACTAGTCTACAATGGAAGTGCTTCCATTTTCTGACTATACAAGAGTAACATAAATTTGATCTTAAATCTATACAATCTCAGTATTGTTGATACAGATCCATTATGTTCATAAAAAATGTATCACCTCAATGTGAATGATAATACCTTCTTCTATGTTGTTCTCGGTAGCCTTGCATTATTTTTGTAAACTGATTTCTGCAATGTAGTCTCTTTCTCTGAAAATCCCTTGTTTGATCTTTGATGTCTATAGTATGGCGGCTACATGATCATTTCTTGATCAACATACATAAAAAAATTTAACATCTATACATTTATATATCAAAAAATATGACCTAATTAGGGTTTAAAAATTACATCATTATCCTAAGATCAATGGTGTAAATAATTTAACTTGATCATCTACACATAGGAGACATAAATAATTAATGTTGTAAATTTGTAATTAATGTCCTCCTCGATCATATAAATTGTTATCTAGGTCAGCTAAAAAGTTGTTACATCAAATGATGTACCATAAAAAACTTTTAGGTGGTCTATGTTCCACTCAGTGTTGTTTTCTCTCGGTGCTCGGTTTGTCTATGTATCTCGGTTATACTGGTGTTTGGTTATGTTGTGTAGCTCGGTGTTGTCTACTGTTTGGTATAGTCTATCTACTCGATAATCACTGTGCTCAGTTGACTCTAGGCATGATCAGTGCTCTCTGTTGACTCTTCACTTTGGTGATATAAATTGACTATCATGTTTGTAACTCTGTTACCGACTATCCATTATGTCTTCTTGATAACTAATTACAACTTCAATGTGCAATTGGAGTAACAAAAATACCTACTTGCAATTTTTTGTAAGTATAATATATTAAATCTAATCAAGACACAATAAAAATTTTATGAGCGTATTCTTGAATCCAAGATGTACAAAATTGTATTTTTTGTTTATTCAGAAAGTTGGTTTTTTATAGAGAAATTAGTTGTAGAATTTAGGAGTTTTACAATTGTGAAATTTTTACTAACTTGGCTACCACATAGTATGCCATACAAGCATTTTTTTCCGGAACTGGTTCGGTCAGAACGGGTTTGGCCAAAACCCCCAGCATATATTTGTACCAATTCTTCATTGATCTAACATATTTGGCTTATATTTACTCATGGAGTATCGACCAAACCGGTTCGATCGAATCTACTTTGCCACATCGACGTCGGGTGTTGTCACTTGGTCGCCATGAGTGTTCAACCTGATTATTTTGGCCGAACCATATCCAACTGAAACTAGTTTTGACTGAAACATCTTGTTTGTCATAAAGTGCGACACAACTTTATGTTTTTACCCTCATAATATCTTCCATGATGAAAAAAATCCACCATACCAACCATAAGGGGGTTCATAGAGTTTTGACGTAGTTAAAGGATGGAAGATCCAAGAATGGACAGTCCAACCTTGCATCCAAACAACAACCACAATGGAATTCACAAATAACATAGAGGTAGAAAAACAACCTAGAGGTTTTATTATCTCCAACAAGAAATTACATCCAACATGCCAGGCTGTAAGGCCTTCCCGGTTACGGCCATATACAAAGAAATCACACTCAGATCTGTTCAAAAGATCTCTACGGGCATCAGGTCATATACCTTCTACCAATTTCACGTACAAATCACAATCCTATTATACCCAGATTCACTCCCAAATCTACCTTATAATTATCTACTGAGGTTGCTACTCCTCCTCTTCTCTCCCTTTTTAAACTAAGAACAAAACACTTCTTTTATACAAGAGTTCAGCCTAAGAGATCCACAAAAGCCAACATTGGATAAGTTACCAACCCAAATTTAGGTCCACACAATCCCCAGTGAAAGATCCACAATAAATGTCGTGACCAAAATTAATTGTGCAAGTAGGCTAGTCGGTGAGATAGGCCATCAAGCAACAAAATCCACTTGGTAAAGCCACTGAGAAAACAACAACAGACACCAAGATCGGTTGGTGAAATCAAACCACCAATCAACGGAGTTAACAACACCCTACTCGGTGTGTAACCACTGAGCACACAACCACTAAGCCAACAACAGTGACCAAGCAACCTTCAACCAAGAACTCCAGCAAGTAAACTGAGTAGTTTACCAAAATTTTCCAACCAACTACTAAGCTCAAACACATATGTTTTGTTGATACAGGATTTCCATGAACCCGAGATTCTCCTGCATCAAGTTTTCAATCAAATTTCCTCAAACAATTCTCTGTGTTTAGTTTCTGGAGGATAAATATGCACTATCATGCAATGCATACTCATACTTTTCCTTACCTTCAATCTTATCATATTTCTTCACCCATGTTTTTGCATCTTCTCCTTTTTCCTTATTAACATCAATATTATTTATAAGAACAGAGGTCTTCTCATTCTTTCCTTTGTAAATCTAGCAATGTGTCCTAATTTCTTTCTTTTTTAACATGTAGGACAAGTTTGCAGACCACTTCCACTCCTTTTGACATTAGATTTTTACTCAATATCATTTTGCCCAAATTTTTCGTAAGCATAGAAATAACCACTAAAAGAGTGAACATTCTTATCATTATTCATATTCATGAATTTATTCCTCATCATCTTACTTTTGCATTTATTTTCTTTATATCCAAACTTATTGAAGGCATAACATTGACCATTAAATGGTTGATATCTAATCTAACTTCTACAATCACTAGCACTATGTCAAAACTTGTTGCATGAAATTCATTTACCATTGAAAGATAGACAATACTTGGTTTCAGCAGGAGGAGGCTTCTTGAATTTTTTCTTGTTTTAGACTAGAGAAAAACCTTTTTGATCTTCATTAGTATTTTTGGATCCATCCTTGACCTTTTCCTTTCCCATTTCATCATTTTTGGGAGTCGTAGAACTTTCTCCTTTATCAAAACTAAGATCACCTTTTTCCTTAGATGGTTTTTGAAAGCGTAGCATCTCATCAAGAAAATCACTATCACCTTCTCTGTGTGTGTATTTGGGTACCTATTGAAAACAACACAAACACTCAATAGGTCATTGCATTAGTTCAAATGGTTAGATAAAATGTTAAAAACCACTAATATTAGCCTATTGCCTTCTAACTAGAAAGAGTGTAATTAGTTGCATATTTAGCCCTCAGAATATGCTACAAATCAGTGACCAATACTATTCTAGCATGAAGGATTTGATTCAAATTTAAGCTAAAAATATGAAAAAGCATGTAATCTAGCTTTAAAATATGAAATGGAAATGATACAAAAGCATGGAATAATAAGTGAAATGTGAGTCTAGGATGAATCTAACAGCATAACAATGTAATTTTGATCTAATGTGAAGGTTTATTTTCTCTCAAAATAGGCTTCTATTTATAGAAGAATGGGAGAGAGAGAGAGGGGGGACAAGGTTCATTTATGAATTAGGAGACTCATAAATGAATATGTAAGAGCCATTAATGCCCAAGGCATT
>MU226990.1:1104486-1124124 GCA_018584345.1 Thuja plicata
GACCATGTCTGACAATATGAACCCAAAACAAAATAAGGAGACAATTGCTAGATTGTGGTCTAAGTTCAAAAGAAAAGGTGATGGAAAATGTTATTGTCCCTGCAAAAATTGCAAGGGCTTAAAGACTTGAAGACTTCTAATCAAAATAGTTGAGAAACATTGTAGGCAACATGGTCACATTGAAGGGGGGGCACGATTTTCGTCCATTGGTAAGTATTTCAATATATTATTTTAACAATTTATATACATAAGAATCTACTTTATCTAGTAACTTTGTGCTCCCAGCCTAGCAAAGTTGTATTATGCTAAAGTTCAGTTCTAATGTACTTATGTGTAAGTCGGGCAGAAATGATGATGTAATTGTGTGAAACCTTAGTCAGGCAATTTTTTATTGTTTCTATTTCATTTTGGAGTGCAAATTGTTAGTTTTTCTACACTGAACATGATGCAGATAAAGTCGTTGCCCTACAACAGTTCTTACAGAATTTGCAAATAAAAACAAAGAAAAATCAACAAATAGTCAATCTATTGTATTATTTAACAGAAACGATTACAGATAAACAAATTTGTGTTATGATCTAAATTACAAAATTTTGTATATCTATCATCATTCCTGTTAATTTCTCCCACACTGACTGTGTCCACTGCCTTGGCTACATCATGTCCACCGCCTCCTACAACCCACCTCTTTATCGCTAACTCAAATTGAATTTGATTGTTGAAAGAAATCAATTCACAGGAGAATAAAATTTTAAAGTTGCAAAACAAAATAGCCAGTTGAATCAATTGTTTGTAGCATTTCAAAAGGAAAATGAATCAAAGTCTTTACAGTGTGATGCTATCCTCGCATAAATTAATTTTACAAACATACAAAGAAATTTTCTCATAATATTGTAGGCTACCGTAAATTTGAGGATGCTTATAGGAAGTAAAAAATTGTAATCACATTTCAATCATGTTATTGTGGAGACACCATTAGGCATTTGTGTATATTCCAACGAGTTCTTGTGTAGTGAAAGAACACGTCTCCAAAACACAAACTATATTTAAAAGATTATTGCAGCAGAACAAAAAACATTGCTAAGGTTATTGAAAACTAGTTTTTAGCAAGCAAAGAAATGGTCACAAAAATTGAAGCTAGAGGGCTTTTATGTTCCTAAGAATTTCTTACATAGATGCTCGCACAAGCTTTCTAGCAATTTCTATTATTGTTGCTTCAACCACAACAAATGAAGCTAGAGGGGTCTTGTGTACCAATGAAACTCCTTGCATAGATACTCCCACAAACTTTGTAGCAATGACTATGCTTTTTTCTTTGGTCACAACAAATGAAAGAAGAGGACACTTGTGTTCCTAGTAAACTCCCTGGCTAGATGCTTCCACAAATTCTATACCAATGGACATGACTGATTTCTAGTCAAGCACACAGGCTCACCACCACCAAAGTCCAAACTTTATGTAATACTCATGAAAAGACTCCATACCATAGCTTTTAAAATTATTTTGAGGAATAAGTCGGAAAAACAAAAGATTAAGGTTTTCTTCAAAAAATTGCTATTTTATTGTGAAAAAATCAGGTTAGGGCTATGGTTTTGGAAAAACATTGTGTATTAAAAAAGGGGAATAAACCAGCAATTAATTGACAAATATGATTTTCAGCAATAAAATCACAAGGACTCTAGAAAAAAAGAAAGAAAATAATAGCCCTAAATTGTTGCAGGTGATTTTATGATTAGATTGTGTTATTGGAACAAAAATCTTGCTTTTTATTTTCATACATTTGTATGTTACATTATTTGGATCTCTGCCTTTTACGAATTGCTTTGTTGCATTATCGTGTTCTACAGGGATGTGATCTCAACCCTAAAACCGGGATCCCTGCCCCACTTCATATTTCCAAGTTTTTCATAAAGGTGATCGATCCCTAAAACATCTCATAATGTTTGGACATCCTAGGGATTGCTAGTGATATTTGAGATGTCTCTCAACTCTCCCGGGGCATCCAGACATTTGTGATGGTAAAGAGGTTATTTGCATGTTTGAAAAAAAAATATTTTGATTTATGAAAAGAATCACTTATGGAACGTATCACTTTGATTTAGTTGCATATGCACATTTAACTATGAGTCTAGGTAGCTGTCATTTAGCACCAATGGATGAGATTTTTTTACTGTATCTTTTGATACATTATGCCACTCTACTCCTTTGTTCTGTTAATATTTAAGTTTAGTTATCAGCAATTGTAGATACTCATTGATTGTGTAACACTTGAATATTGACTTTGAGCATTTGATTTGTTGATATTTTGTTGAATGTGTCAATGATATTATGTTATAGTTATGAGTTAGTGAGTTTAAGATTTTCCTAAGGAAGTTATAGTGTTGTCTTAATTTTGTATTGTTGCTATAACAATAATAATAATAATGTTGTCATTGTCAGTGATATAAACTTACCTTGAGTCTATGAATTTGAATCATGATATCTTTATTGATGCTAATGTTGTCACTCCCGTCACATCTTACTTTTTCCACAAGTTAATGTGGTAAAAACTTGTGGACGGAGAGAACGCACTATGATGCATATTGCACTTCTTTTATGGTCCAAAACTAATAAAAGCTGCATATAGTTGTCTAGATTCAGTATTTTTCTTGTTTTTGAATTTTACTATATAAATATATGTAATTTTTTTAATATGGTAGTTTTTTTCCTAGTTTTGTGCTTCTGAACTGTGGCTTGGCCTTGAATGATTAGCAATGTGAATGATTCGAAGTTTAAACCACAATTGCAAATTTGGCTACATCACAACCTTGTCAAGCCTAGTGGAGTTATGGGCTATTTTAACCTCAGTCGCATTTATTTAATGTTACAAGAGATAACGAACAATGCAAGTTAACTAGGAGTGGCAAAAAATTTGGCATATAATTTTTTTCTTGTTCTCTCTTGCAATTTTTAATATTAACAAAGAAATGTTTGAATGGCCCTTGGAATTATGTAAGTTATTTCATAATTTCTTTGGCATCTACATTGTCCTTCAATTTTTTCTTTCTTTGCTAGTAAATCATTGGAGCACATTCTAACTGCTTTCGAAAGTGAGCTACCAACTGCACATTCGGAGCGCTGGTACCGGCTACTAAGTCCTTTCCAGAGAAAGAAAGGTTTGGGTAGATTCTGCAAGTCAGTTGCACCATGCCGACCCTGACTAAGTTTGGTTGGATGAGTCACTTCATCCGGATAAATCAAAGACTTTGAAGGAAAAGATTCAGTTAATCGTAAATTTTGCAAACATCAAGTTCTGGCTGCTGCTATTATGAGTATACACTGTTAAATAATGCAATTGTTTTGATGGAGACAATTCCAAGAGTCAGTGTGTTGATGGGACAAAACAATGCATCGCAAATTAGGCATTTCCATACACAAATAAGACTACAGAAGCTTTGTTTTGCAATGGTTTTGAAGTATACAATTCCAAGAGTCAGTGTGTTGATGGGACAAAACTATGCATCACAAATTAGGCATAAAAATATGTGTGCATAAAAATTATATTTAAAAAAAAAACCATTTCGTGGATATTTCGACGGTCTTTGGACTCTTATATGACGAGAGGGCTATTTGAGCGACTACACAATTGTCGTACCGTTATTGGTATTCCAGCACATACATTACAGTTTTTTGACGATGATGGCGTCGGCTATATAGCATTGTCGTCGTTTTTTATTATTGTTTGCGTCGTAAGTTGGTCGTAAGTTTGACCAATGGTGGAATGAGTTCGTCGTGAAGGTCGACTAGAATTCTTGACCATGCAGCCCATTTCTTTCGATGACTATGTCGTCGGTATTACGGCTACAATGTTGGTCGTCGATCACTTCGACAAAAAAAGTTCCACGTACACATTGGTAGAATATTCTACGTTTGTGAGTCACAAAATTGGCGAACGCGCATCGAAAATTGGGCAAAATTTTACTAGTGATAAAGAGAAACACACAAAGACACCAAGTTTTTTACATGGAAAATCCAATGTGGAAAAAACCACGGTGAGAACTATCTCACTATATGAAAACTGATTACAATGTTTTAGGCTCTTCACCAAGGAAGCTCACTTATCCTTAATTGACTTGCATGATAAGGCACACAACCTTGAGGCAAGATACAATGGAATTGCAGAAACTAAAGAACAATTCTTCAGGTCAAGATACAATATGTTTTGATTACAATAAATTAAGATTTTTAAATTGAAGAGAAACACATCTTCTAAAATGTTGATTATGGTTCATTGTTCTAAACATTTGAAACGAACTTGTTCATCTGCAAATGCAGACCTTTGCACTTACCCCACACACCATACATAACACCTTATTTAACTCATTCAAACCTATAAATAATTTCATCCTTTATATATCATTTGCAACAAACAATAACATCAATTAGGTCGACCTAATTAGATGTAATGTGTAGATCATAGACAACTACCCACAATACTTTCTACAATGGAATGTAAAAGGGAAACAAAATGTGTGAAGCTTCACACCATGTTGAAACACCTTCCTAACATAAACAAAACATTGCCTTCAACTTTGTATGCTACATCACAAACCCAAACAACTAAATTTGGCTCTAGAAGATAGAACTGGTAATGCAATCCAAGCAAACAAACATAAAACATGATGCAGAACTCCACAACCCGTATGGATGCACTAAAGAGTATCTCCCAATATCAACAAAGATCGGTTGAGAACCGCCACACAAAATCTTAAAACGCAGAGGAAAGCAAAGCATTCCATCAATTGACTGCATTGGCACTGCACAAAGCAACACTCAAAACATCACAAAATCTTCTGTGAAATGAATTATAAATTGAAACCTTAGATATAACATTCTTTTGCATCCACCAACATCATACTAGAACTGCAAGACAAGATGAATCAATGCATACCACATTACTGACACTTTGTTTGTCATATTGTTCATCGGAACTCATACTTAGCCAAATTCTAATGCAGACTCAAGAACACTACTTCAATGCTTTGAAATAGACATGAATCATTTGGATATATCATCTCTAATCAATACCGACAATCTCCATACATCAATTATTATATTTATATAGTCTTCTAATATAGTGGCATCCCAAAATCAACAGAAACACAACTAAACTTGTATTTACTAACCTTAGTTGACATCAGAGACAAGTTTGACTTCAATAATAACAATATCACATATTTGCACCACCTAACTATTAAGGTTTGCAGAAGTATTGAAGAATACCTAAAAGTTATATGGCTAGGGTTTGTACACAATTGCAATTGCAACCTTTTATGTATTGTTGAGCTCTTCACACCCTTGAATGCTTTTAGTAAGGTTGAAAATGACCAAGTGTTATATTTGTACTTTTCTCATCTTGCCCAATCAAATCTGCATTGAGTTCTCCTTGTATTTTAGCAGCTTTGCTTTCCCTAATAGCATCAATCATATGGATCCTCTGGAATCCTTCACAGAGAACACATTTTCTCTAGAAATCAAACCAGTCAACTTATCATAATACCAACATGCCCAAATCCATTTTGAAGATTTTAGCATCTAAATTTCATAGGGGG
Organism: Thuja plicata; assembly: GCA_018584345.1. Lineage (NCBI taxonomy): Eukaryota > Viridiplantae > Streptophyta > Pinopsida > Cupressales > Cupressaceae > Thuja > Thuja plicata. The sequence continues at coordinate 1,110,078 of MU226990.1, forward strand.
TCGATAAGTATGCAATTAGAACTCCCCCTAAACAAGTACCTTTTTAGTTTAGCTCATCAAAAGAACCATCTACACCATTTTGAGGTACAAATCTATAATCCACCTTATCTTTCTTTTCTTCTAACTTTTTAACCCATGTCTTCTACATTTCTTTCCTTGTTTGAGAAAGATCAACCTTCTTCTATGGAACATTATTTCTTTTGCAAAACTTAGTAACATGTCCTCGTTTGTTGCAGTTATAATATGTAGTACCATGATGCGATGCATTTCCATTTCTCCTCACATTAGATCTATAGTTAGCCACGTTGTGATCAAATTTGTTGCATGTGTAACAATAACCATTGAAGAATTGAGTATTCCTAGTATTATTCATATTTATGAAATTGTTTCCTATTTTTTTGCTTCTGCTTTCATTACCCATATGAACAAATTTGTTGCAAACATAATGCCAGTTGTTGAATGGGTGAGTTTTCATATCCATCCACTTCTACATTCTCCAGCCTTATGTCCAATCTTATTACAAGAAAAACAATTGTCATTGAAAACTTGGGAGTACCTAGTTCGAGTAGTTTGGCTTGGAATTGTCTTTTTGAATTTCTTTCTTTTGTTCCAGTGATGGGTAATTTTGTCTTCTTGGATATATCTTGGATCTTTTCTTTGACATTTTCAATTTTTGTCTTAGAACATTCTCCCTTGTCAAATCCAAGGTTGTCGTTGTTCCTCAGTGACTTTTGAAAACTGAGCATTTAATCAAGCAATTCACTTCCACCAAACCCTTTTCAATTTTTTCCTTTGCATTTTCCAAATCCTTTCTTATATCAACAATATCCTTCTCAAGTTTGGTGCATTCAACAAATTTGCTATCAAGCTTTGAGTTTAGATGGTCAATAGTCCTCTTGCCTAAGTCAACCTGTAATTTTAAATTGATTATTTCATCTTCTGCCCTTTTGAGTTTGGATTCATATTCTTTGTTTGCTTCTAATTTGTTTTTCAATTTGATGGTTTCCTTTTTTACCTTATTGACCTTGACCTTATACTATAAACATTTTGTCTTTGCACCATCCAAATCCTTAAGAAAAAGCTTCATTTCTCCTTCTAGATCTATTTCACAATCATCAGTGTTGATATCCCATCCTTTTGGTTTCATGGCTTCAAGAACTTTTCCCAAAAAAGATTATTTTGTTGATCATAGCTTCAAACCCCATGTGTTCAAAACCAAGATCTACCTTTAGTTGTTAAGTTATTTCCTTAAGGAACCTTGCGCAGATACCAATTGTTGAACACACCAAATGTTTGGGGGGGGAGGGTGGGGTGAATCAACATAAATCAATTCTCAAGTATTTATTAACTTTTAAGTCAAATGGATAAAGGTGTAGAAACGAGGAACACATGCACAACATTCACCACTTAAGAACACCAAGATTTTTATGTGGAAAACCTAAGAGAAAACCACAGTGAAGATGAGCTCACAAAACATGAAACAAATGTTACAAGAAGCACACTACTAGACTTGCATCCAAGACAAATTGACTCAAAGCAAGATACAATGGACTTGCCAACTCAAGATCACTTCTCCATAGCAAGATACAATTATATTAGACTAGAGAACATGAAATGAACTACTGCAAAAGAGGCATCTAACATATGTTGATAATGCAATCCTCTTTTGTAGCCCTATTCTTGTATTAAATTGATTTGGCACACTTCATTTGAATTTCAATCAATTTCACACATTGCATACCTCCATACATATACTTCACACCACAAAATGAATTCCTCTCCCTTGTATATCCTTCGCAGCATCACAAAACACCAATTGAGTTGGTACAAATAGGATTTAACAAAAGAAACGTGTGACCTAAAAGAGGTTGGCTCCAACCATATGAATCAAACACAAAATTAGGTTGCAAATCAACCTAGCACTTTAACTAAACCTTACATATATCATAACACATTCTCTAAAGCCAATGGAATGGGTCAGGATCAACCACAAATGAAGAAATACACCCAGTTGGCTCATTAATTAACACCAGTGCCAAACATGTCAATTGTTTACCTTTTAATCGTTAAGGAGAGACTCAAAACATCATGCAAACCAAAGATAAGTGTCGGAGACCATCTACAATCTTTATGCAATATCTCTGAAAAGATCAATCATCAGGTGCAAAAGCATAACATCATTGAACTAATAAATATTGTGCAAACCAGACTGGTTGTATGACACCAACACAATAAATATCATACACTAGAGCACCAAAACATCTGAAACTTATTTCATGGGTCTAACATATTGTCCTCGACAGCTTATCAACATCGCAATTCCATATCAATTATTGTGATAGAGTGCAGAGCATTCTAGTGAACTAGCAAAGATGTTTTGTTCTGACAGATTGTGTTCTAGAGTTCAAAACCATATAACTTTCAATGATTAGGACATCATGAATAAAAATCTTGATAGAATGTAACTGACACTCGTCTTAACCTAATCCTTAACCACTCAACCATAGGATGCAATGCAGTGAAATGCAGAGCAAAATATTGTCTCACAGTCATACAAAGATGTGCAATTTCTATTCTTAGACAAGTCTTCCAATCACACAATCAAGAGCAAAAACTTCAATCCCATAACACCCAAACTAGGCACAGGATAACCAAAGTGACTGCATCAAGTACACAACCACAAGGTCAAAAAAACCTATACATACCAAAAACTCAAGACTGAAATCTTCTATCTAAAGAGTCTCTAGACCCCCTTCCTCTATTTCTGATCGTGACACAGTTGCACTCAAATATACAACTCAATGATGACATACTGTATTTGTCTAATTGATCAAATGACAATCTATATTGTCAGACATCAAGTTGACATCAATGACAACACAAATTGCCAACACCGTGTTCTACTTTCTTCAAGATGGTGATGACAATGACTGTTACGGCATACTAAAATTTAAATAGTGTATCATCCTCTTGAGGTTGGTTTTGATTCAAAATACTAGCTCACGTATACTATCAACCATGCTACAACCATTTAGCCATGTAACCTTGTGAGCGGCATTTGAATCTAGTAATGTTTATGACCACACATCACTTGTCATGCAAGTTGCTAAACTAAGAAGAAAAATAAAATTTATAAATTATTTATATACTCTTTCCAAATTGACTGTCATCATTTCTTAGGTGTGTCCAAATAAAAACACATGCAAGTTGCATTAAGTGAGTTTAACAAAAACCCTACTTTTTTTTGTCATTTGTAGCTCAAAGCCTCGATACAAAACGAATCTTCAAAAGAGCCAAGGCATAACCAGTCCAATAAAGTAATGTCTCTTTCAGATTGTATCTCCAAGATCATTGTTTACAAAGCACATTATTACATGCTTTATTTGGGCTGCTGCATCTGTTATTCCGATAAAGTAAGCCATTTTAATATTTGCACAATGTGATACACTTCAACATATGTCCGTGACATAAATATATACATGTATGTTGTATATGTAATAAATGCATGTGTTTTTAGGAAAGAGATGCCATTGACAAAGAGGCAAAAGGGGGCATCTCTACGCATAGGACAGGTTACCTTTCCTAGTTCTCATCCCAAAGATGCATGCCAAGGAGCTGTTGAGGCATCTACTTACTCATTTGGCATGCCCGTGCAGCCATATATATATATATATATATATAAAAGCATACACATACATGTACACAAATATGTCAACTGATTAACTAGATGCCTCTTTAACCCCCAGCCAGAAATTGGGAATTGGAACATCTCACATGCCTAAAGATGCATCTCTCATTTCCTTCTATCAAAGGCATCTTTTGTTTGAAAAAAAAACACAAACAGTAATCTTGAACCCTCACTATGTAATGAAAGAATGGCATTTCATAAGAAATGTCAAATCAATCAACATTTAAGTAGACATATGGCATATCACATGCCCAACGATTCCATATTTGTAAGTGACAGCATTGTCTGTTCCATGATTACCTATTCAGCTGGAAATTAAAGATACATTAAAAAATAAACGTTTTGCTAGAAGATGATAAATGTGACGCATATGATGAGCTGTTTGTTACCACAATGCTCTCCGCAGTCCTTAAGGCTACAACTACCCTCATTTGCACCCACTGGTAAGACAATATGCCTTTCACAGTTTCACATCATTTTTTATCATTTGAAGTTCTTTACTTAATTTCTTTTGGAGGCCATCAAATTTTTTTTTTTGAGAACGAATCAATAGCATAATAAACAATTTCTTAAATTGTTATACTATAAATTTTACATGTATACTTTTTAGTAAGTTTTAGACATGTTATTCTGATTTGAAGATTTGACTCTATATTTTTTAGATTTTCGTTTGTATTTCGAGTGTTCATTTTCTTTCCTCAAGATGGATGTCTCAGGTTAAAAGGTTCAATATAGATATAAACTATGACAGGAACAAATATTAACTATTCAAGTAATCTTATATTCAATTATTGCCTTCCATATCTTAGAAAGAACCATAAATTGAATTTCAGCCCTTGTTTCATTTCTTAGCAGTGCAAGAATTAGTACACAAAGATACACGTCTCTTTCATCAAAAATTGTGCAAAGCAACAAAATGCAAGAAGTTATACATGCAGCAGTCTAATTTTATACCTCAACATCCATACAATCACCTCAATCAAATAACAAGATCATGTTTACAATATGCAGGTAACCTATGCCTGCTTCTGGTATTGCCAATTTCTTAAATTTATATCTTAGAATATATATGCCTTGTGCAATCTTGAAAATTGTTCCTTGAACTGATAATGTTTTCCATCATCTAAAGATATGACATTTTTATGAAGGCAACATTGCAAACGTTGCCTTTCGCAAAGATACGCTCCTACATAGCACGAAGCATAGCACAAAAATTTGAGATGCCAAGCTTCAAAAGAAATAGATGTACAACTAAGCAGTTTTCATATATTTGTAGCATAAAAAGGATTTTTAGCACATGTTACTTACTTATCGATTCCCTGGAGGAGTGATATCTCCACTGATTCGGTTCGATTCACCAACTCCAGCCGCCAAGGCAATAATGTCAGGTGTTATTTCCCAGCTACCACTTTTGCGGCCCCAGCTTGAGCGCCTTGGATGTATTCCACTTCTCCCTTCTGCTGTTTCCACAGGTAGTGTACGGCCTAAAGCATGAGCAAAAGTGTCTTCATAGCCATCTTTGTTTTCTAGACCAGCATTGCCATCACGACCCCCTTCCAAGTCTGCCAATGATTCAGGAGTAACAGTTGGCCATGATGGCTTCCCACCTATTTCGAGGTCATCTCCTCCTTTTCCCAAGTTAGGACGGACAAAATTATCCCTTACAGCAGTAGAGGAAGTATTATGTAGTGCAGAATCATGATGTACCATAGCTCGAAATTTGTTCTTTGATGGTGGAATGCTTGTAAAAAATATTTCTTTGAAATTTTGTACTACTCCTTTGTTGTAAGGATTTGCTCTTCTATCATATCGGTACCTGAAATTCTCATATGTCGTCTGAAATAATAATGATTCAGTCTCAACAAATGGCTAAAAATCAAATACAAAAGCAAGAGAACCACAGCATTTTTCTAATCTAAGTTTAATACTGCAAAAAGAAAAATAACATGCATTTACTGATTATAAACACACAAAATTCACCTGATTTGTACCGATCAAATAAAGATGAAACACAGTAAGTCCACCAACAAACCACATTGCAATGAAGGTATAGACTATAAGCACAACTGATGCAGGTGTGTCTGACAAGGCTTTCCATACTGAAACATGATCTTCTGCCATGATTTTCTTGACAAATACCCAACAAAAGGAGAATACATAAATGCACAACAGTGTAGTTGAGAAGACAAACATTAAGAAGAAGCGGTAGTTGCGCTGCATGGGAAAGACCAAAGACACCAGGTCAATAGCGCAAAATGACAATAGTTGATTTATATCATGCCAGGCATTTGCTAGAATGAAACTGAACAAAATACGAAATAGGGTTCAGTCCAAAACTTTCAAAAATTGATTGTCTGGTCATTTACGAGTTAAGATAGAATACCAGTCCAATGCACTGCCCTACCCATGGGCAATGATGATCAAAGCGCTCCACACAGTTGTTGCATATTGAGCAGTGGGAACAGCGTGGAGGCCTATATAACATACAGGTATCACAATACTTTATTTTCACTGCAATTCCATTGACCATAACATCCTTTGTGCGAGGCAGTCGTAAATGTGGTGTCTGCCCACCTCCTACCTCAGGGGTTGTACTTGAAAAATCATAACCTTCTTCGGGTTCAGGAGGGTGTGCATTTCGAGGGAGAATTCCAGGATCTCTTCCAGATGTGAGAATAAGTAAAATTAGAATCTGCTCAAATAGAATGGAAACTCCAAATGAGGACTGACAATTTTTAAAGGAATGAAAATGCTAACAAATAATAAAATTCACCTTCAGTTACATAAAATGTAATGAAAAATATGCAGAATGCTCATCTTTACAAGTTGACACAAATAGTCTTCACTCACGTTGAAATTAAATGCTACACCATTTTACCCAGAACTGGTGGGATTTACTTGAGAAGGACTGCATATTGTACTATTCAAGAAGCCAAGTTGACAAAAACAGTCTTCACTAGCATAGAAATTAAATGCTACACCATTTTACCCACATCTGGGATTTGACTTAAGGAGGACTGCATATTGTGCTATTCAAGAAGACAAGGCAAAAAAAACATTGAAATAAAACTTTAATATGACCATCATGAAAAATGCTTCATTCACAATTAAGCAGAAAACAAAAAGATAAGATTGATGCATTCCAATTGCCATTTAATGTTTGAAGTAGTGAGTAATAATTACCTAGTAAGTTAAAAAAACTCAACTAGTTAGTTGATGTTAGATCAAATTTGCAGAGTTAGGCTAGGATCCAATTAGGTATAAGATAATAAGCACCTTTATTGTATGAAAGATCTCAAAGCAGATTTCAGTTAATGGAAATAGAGATTTATTTTAATTATGAGAAAAACTTCATTATGAAAGTACAAGGAAAACTTTGAAATAGAGCGGCGTTACTTGGAATACTGACAAGAATTTATTACCATGCTATAAAGCCCTTCTATATCAAACAAAAAGAAACGGAGAAGATTATCCATCTAGGGCCCAAATCCTACTAAAAATTGATGCAATATGCCAGAGTTGCAAACAAACTTGTTTCAATCCCACCAAGACAATTAGTGGCTGCTCCAATAAATTTGGGCGTATATTTTGCATTCACTTTTGTAATAGGTACATCAGTAACACTAGATTATTTGTCACAACCTGTGTTCCACAGGGACACATCCCTAGCACCCAACCCCTGTCCGTCCCTAATGATGTTTCAGCCTCAGGTATAGCAGAACGGCAAGGGACGTCCCCTAGCCATCCCCAAAAATCTGCAAATCTTCAAAATGTTTCAAAGACTCACATCAGAAAAAGGAAATGCTCCGAGGGCATTTGGTAGTCCCTAAGGCCACTGGGGACATCTGAGACATCTCTCAACCGTCCTGGGGATGTCAACATTTTATAAATTTTTTAAAAAGAAATACTTCATCACTTAAAAATTGTTTTAAAAGGGATTTGGGGATCCCACAAACCCTTCCATGCCCCTTACTCAACCCCCAAATGACAAAAATAGGTTCTGATCATTTAACATTTTTTACCTACTTGTGATTGCCATTCCTTTGTATACTTGCTGCCACTTCTAGAGAACAGCATGTTCTGATCTTCGACCATTAAGGTGAGATACTAATTATTTGACAGGGTTTTTTGGTTTTTTGGTTTTTCTAGTTTCTTGTTTTCAAATAAATAACAATTAGAGAGTGAGTGTATTTTTTTTTTCCAGTTTACTCTCACAAAACAGGTCAAAACCACAGCACTACCAATCTCGAAAGACAAATATCTTCGACATGCAATGAGATGGGTGCTAAAGAAATAATTAGACTATCAGTTGACAGGAGTGTTAGAGGTTTTTCATTTTTGTTCTTTTGAAAATCCAAACAAAAGTTCTATTGGAATGCCACAAGATCATTTTCCATGGCTTTCATCCTCTCTTCAACACTTTACAAAGGCACTTTCAACCCCAAAAAGCCTTTGCAGCAATTTGCTACCAATTTAAACACTAATAAAAGTATAACAGGTAGCTAGCATTGGTTGTCATATTTGAAAAACTAATTATCATGGGGACCATTTATTGGGTGAGAGCGGACCTTAGATTAGATTTTGTGTTTGTATATCATTGGAACAACAAATTGAAATGGAAAAGTTGGTTCAGGGGAGAAAGCAAAAACTACTAGAAATGTTTGTATATAACCATCTCACTTCACTCGTATCGATCCAATCTCATTCAAAGAATGTTTCGTCAAACCAATTGAAACTAGATATGCTAGCTATTTTATTTTACTATAGAAAATATTGGAGGTGCAAGGCGCCCTACAATCCACGGTGGACCGTGGTTTGTGAAGAGTGAAATAAGTGAGTTGAATCAAAGACAAATGAAGACAAGGTGAGACAAAGGGTGCTTGATGATGCTCGGTGGTCCAATAACAAGTAGGAAAAACTTATTTAATAAAATTGTACTTTGTTTTTATTTTTAATTTGAACTTTAATATTGTTAATATCTTATAGTCTTCTAAATGTTGCTTGCAGATATATTTTCTCTATCATATCACTTGTTGGGGTAATCAAGCATGCAAATATACCCTATCCTAGCCTTGGAGAGATTTATGAGACCTTTTGATAGCATGCTTGCAAATGAAGCAAACAATTTGTGACAAGGATCCTGGAGTTACAATTCTATGAGGAGCATATCAGTCCTATTGCTGCAAAAGGTGGAATGCAAATGGACACCTCTCTTCATATGGTTTTATACTCTTAAACCCAAGGGATACACACCTGGCTCTAGCTGAGTCCTTCCTTCCAAGGATGATGAGGTAATGAAGGGTTTAGGAAGGCCCTTTGTAAGATGTATGGCACTGAGGATGTAACCATACTTCGAGAGCAGTGGCTTCAATTTTATGATCTTTAAGGTCCTATGTTTGGCAGACCAAAAGCTAGGAAAAACAAGGCCACTATTGCACAGATAAACCCTATTAGAAGGTATAAATTTCATGTAGAGGACACACAAGAGTTGAAGCAATTTGCCATTCATGCTCTCACATATTGCTAGTGCCTCTACAGCAAAGAGGAATTGATCCGTCATGGTTCATCCATTCAATCGAGAGGAAAAAGCTTACCTCTAAACAAGCAGGGAAGCTAATTGTAATTCATAGTGCCTTCATACTGTGAAATCACTACACTGCTCAGTATAAACAGATTCCAACACATGTTAGGATGTTGATCTTGAAGATATTAGACAGATTGACAAGGCGAATGTGCAGCCAAAAATTGGTTGGGCTACATTGGATGACCCACGGCTTTACCCAAAGAGTGACATACATAACTCTTTTGATATTAATAGCCCAGATGAGACATAATTTTACTTGCTAGTAATAGAATCATATGTTTTCTGCTGTTGTCTATCATAATTTTGAAGCTTGAGACTTTGAATCTAAAGTTTGAACAGTGAAATTAGAAATTCAGATTCTTGCCGTTAGTGTTAACTGTTATATAACTTTATATTTATTGTAGTTAAAATATTTATTATTGCTGTTATTCTGCTGTCGTAATATATTCATTGCTTCTGTTATAATGCTGCCCTATTTTACTGCTGTCATGTTATAATGCTATCAAGTTATATTGCTGATCTCTCTATCTCTAGCCCTCCCTCTACCATCCCAACAAAATGGCCCTCAGACTGAAGTCCCTTATATGCTCTCCCTATCATCCTAGCATCGCCACCCTCATCCCAAAAACACCATGGAACATAGGTCACAATTTCACAAATAATTGATTTAAACTAATATATTAAAATCTACAATTGTACTCATATTTCTATATAGCATATATCCTTTGCATAGAAGCATAAATCGTTTTGGGAAAAAATTGGCAAACCAGAGTAGGATTTTTTGAAAAAATGGGGAAAAAATAAGATTTACAGAAAAACGTACAAAATTGAAGAAAAACAGTCAAATTACATTTTTTTCTAAATGAAAGGGCATTTCCACATCATAGATATATTGAGAGCAAATAAAATATAGAGTTCAACCGTTAATTGTAGAAAATAGATTTTCATCGTTTATATTCAGATTGCTGATTACATTGCAGTGTTGCGCAAAACATATCACAATAGCATAAAAACCAACTAGATAGAGACGGATGTCAAAATGTCAATACAATATAGTTTGTGACTTTGTACAAAGTCAACCTATAAACTAAGTACAAAGTTCCCAAAAATCAAATGTAAGCCAATGTCATGTTAGGGGTCAGAGGCCCTGATGATGCTTCTCCTTGGAAAGTCCCTGACCTGGGTCCTTCATAAACACTACTTGGCACGTTGGCCTCTCGCATGACTTCCAAATCTTCATAGTCAAGACATAATCATCAACATCATCATCTTAAGGCGCAGCAATCCACTCACAAACTGAATCAATCTCGTCAAGGTCAATTGGGGAGTCATCCTCAATAGATCTTGTTTTTTTGCACGTAGAAATTAGTGTTTGTCCACAAGTAAAAAACACAATGAATACAACTTCAATTGAGTGCAAGTTATTGAAACACAAACCTTAAGCTTTCTTCAACTTCAAACGAAGGTTGTGGTGAACGAACACCAAGTCATTCAGCCTTTTTTGTGCTAGACGATTGCGTTTCTTGGAATGTATGTGTTCAAAAACACTTCAATTACGCTCACAAGCATATGAGCTGCATGGCTGGGTCAAAATGTGTATTGCCATCCACCTCAAATTTTTGCATTCGTGACCAAAAAAATCCCACCATTGAGCTGAAAAACACATTACAAGGAGATTATATCATGTAAGAATATCTTCAAATCTTAAGAAATTTATTAACCACATCGACAAAATAAATGGACTATCATAAGTTTATACTTATAGAGTCTACTTGGTTGTAAGGTCGTTATGCCTTCCACAGCAGCCCTAGATGAGAGAAAACCCCTTGCCCGCTTATACATTTGCAACTCTAACATAGCTTATTTCAATTGGTCTTTGCCTGGAAACATCTTTTCCATGCACTTGAACAAGCCTGTGTGATCTCAGCATCAGTCTCTCTGAAGTCCATGTTGTAGATCAATGATGGATTGAGAAGGAACCCCGCAGCATCGAGAGGTGAGTGCATCTGTCCATCCCATCTCCTATCAATTATGTCCCATAACAGCTCATATCTCATCCTATCATTTTCCAACCTACCCTTCATCACCTCCTTGGCCATATCCATGGCCTCGTACAAATATCCCATTGGGGATTTATACCCATCCACTAGTCTTAAGACTTTTACTAGAGGCTTTGAGAATTGTACCACTTGTTCAATTGCTTCCCAAAAAATGGTAGAGTACATGTACTCTGTCACTCTCACACCATCTGTTTGTTTTGAGAAACCCGAGTCCATCCACTTGGCCGAAACAAACATGCGTCTCAAGTTCATTTTTTATTGAACTAGAATCTATAGTGCAAGGAAGTGCGTTGCAAACCTTGTCACTCCTGGTCGAACTAGCTCCTTGCCCCCTGTGAAAGTGCACATCATACTCAAAACCCTCGTGTGATTGTAGATAAATTTGGTAACCATGCGAGCCTTCTGCAATGCCTCCTTAACCCATTCAATTTTTCCAATGTCCTCTAGGGTTAGATCAAGGCAATGTGTTGCACATGGGGTAAAAAATATAGAGGGGTATTTGTCTGTCAGGAGTTTCCCAGCAGCAACACAAGCGGCAGCATTATCTGTAATAAATTGAACCACATTTTGTGGCCCCACATTCATGACTACTGAGTCATACATCTCAAACAATGCAATTGCAGTTTTCAGAAATATAGTGCCTTTATCACAAGAGATGAGGAAGTTGATGAGAGTTCAGTTCCTTCTATCTGTCCATCCATCTGACATAATGGTGCACCCACTACTAGCCCACTCTAACCGATGCTCTTCAACATGTTGAACATCTACTGCATCATCGAGCATACCAACCCTCATTGTATTATAAGATGGGACTTTAAACCCAGGCCTTGCAGCTGCAACGCCATCCATCATGGCTTGCCAATATGGAGGTCTGCAAGCATGGAATGCCAAGGTAGAGGAGAAATAGAAATTTGAAATCCCCTTAATTGCCTATTCATGGACAGTTTTCCTCCACCCCTTACTCTCCAAAGTGGTTTGTGATCCTAGCATAGTACGAGGTGCAAAAAATTCATTGATGCTCCCTCCACCTGTGTTTGGGCCACGTGTCATAGGTGTTCTCCCACTGGTCTCAGATTCCCTGAAACCCTCCCCCCTATCATCTTCCTCATCCAATTGATTCCTCCTAATGCCTGTAGAACTGGAACCTATTTCAAACCCAATTCTTTCCTTTTTTATCTTGTTCTCAGCAATTCCATCAAGAGCTCTTTTAGCCTGGTATGCAACATCTGCAAGGCATTTATTGCATATTGTAGTGTTATTTCCCGCTTCTTTTGACAAATGTCGTTTGAAGCGGTAAATTCCACCACTTACATCATTCAAACACCAATTGCATTTAACCTTTGTTGTACTACTGGCAATTGGTGTGCAATGTGTCTATGCAAAGTCTTTCGTACATGGCATTGTGATTGAGAATCAAATCTGCGGAAGCATTTTAATTCAGCCTTTAGCATTTTAATATTCAAGTGGGTTAGTTAATCACATAACCATCTAATTAGAGAACTAGAAGAACAAAACAACCATCTAATCACGCAACCATCACATAACTAGTCCTTTACTCAATAACCATCACATAACTACGAACAGTAGGTGTACACTTATTTTGAAAAGAATTTTTGTCTAATTTTACTAATTTTGAGAGTTAAAATTACAAAATACAGATTACAAAAAATGAACTCTCAATCTAAAGTTCTATAATTCTAATGAGAGCTTCAATCAAAGTTTTCTTCATTTACTAATTGACTACAAAGATGCATATGATATAATTATAGACTAATATGAAAACTAATTCAACTCAATTCAATTCCCTAAGTTATACGATTGCAATTCAAGGCTAAGTTAGACTACACACTAGAGCCTACTTCCTAAATATAAGGTTAGCTACATTTTACCTAATTCCTAAATACGATAATATGGTGCAAGAGGATTGAAACAACATAATACATTGTCCAAGCTGTAAGTACAGGGAACCATGCAGGCATATGAACTGATTTACTTCCATAAGGACAAGCACCAAGCATTCCTAAGTTGCAAAGGATATACATATGGAATCAATCCCTTCTTACGCCCAAGATAAGAGGACACAAATGCAGCCATAGTAGCAACAAAACAGATGCATGAAAAGCTAATGTAATTCGCTAGTTAGAAGTGTTAAGTTTTAGGATAGCTGAAAATGTAGTAGCACTCTATGTTGTATGTTTTTTCCAAATGCGGCAGTCTCTCTTTCATTTATATTGAGAATGAGGATAGGAGAGACATGTCCCTTCAAGGGACATGTCTATTCATTATAATGAGATTAATATTATTACAAATGATTATGTAACTACATAAATACACACACACACACACATGTAATATCTCTGAATCATTACTATATTAATTTCTCCTAATAGTATTTTAGATATATATATATTTTCAATAGTCTCATAGGATATATCCGACAGAAGCTACAAAACATCAACACTCCCTCTTAGCTGGGGAGGATAAAATCCATCCAAGAGAGCAACACAAAGTTAATTGTGAAAATTTTATTTTGATATCACATTACTGTGATATCAGAGATATGGCCTGACCAGGCATATCAAGTCTCGTGATATTCACCATAACTCATAGATTCATAAAAATATCATTTCATGATATTGAGAGCATTGGCCTGCAAAATATCAACTCTCAAGATATTCACCAAGTGCTCAGAGTAATGGCCTACCAACATCAAAT
>MU226990.1:1124638-1159646 GCA_018584345.1 Thuja plicata
AGCCATCATAAGATGTCTATCATGATAGAAGATCAAGTTATTGTAAGATCGTCACCTTCCAATAACTTTAACAAATACAAGTGATAATCATTTGGAAGTCGTCACTTCCTCATGATGTACACAGGGGCAGGCCCATTAAAAACATGGAGTCACACATATGACATCCACCATAACTCAGCGCAAAGGGTGGAAACAAGGGATTTCACCTCGAACTTATCTCACAGAGAAGAACTCATTGAGAAGATATCAATTTGTTCATCTTTTTCATCCAAGATTGCTTAAGATAAACTGTCAAACTCCCTCTGAATCTGATATCAATCTTCTGAGCTCCTTGTCCAAAGTTATCTCTGAAGTGTCAGACTCCCTCTGAATCTGATATCAATCTTCTTTTCCTACAAGAGCATCCCCGGAATAGATCAAGGCAAATAGCTTTTATAGTACATATAGAAATACAAATACGAGAGATACTACAATGAGTAGATAAAGTAATACTCAAAGATAATAAACACTTATCTGCGCATTAACATCCTTGATACAAGTTGCTCCAATGAGGGTCCACAAACATAAAATCCAAAAGCACCTTCTCAGATTATTTGGGAGACATCTCCCCTTTGAATCATCTCCCCACTAAGGATGGTTCAAATGGGAATGTAACATTGGTTATTATTCCCCTCCACAATGTACAATTCCCACTCTTATATCGTTGAACAGTTCTCACGTCTTCTTTTGAAATGACTTGATTGCTCCTAGAGAGGTGACACTCTATAATTAATGCTTTCTTTATAGAAAGAGACACCCTTCCTTGAATATGTTCTTCTTTGTTAATGCTTGACCACGATCATAACAAATTAATATATCTCTTTAATGAAAGCCGCTTTCAGGAATTTCACATAGACCCGTACACATTTCATCATAACTTTTGAACCACACACTTCTCTCCAATCACTACGGTGAGATTCTTCCAAATTTGTTTGTCACCAACATATCCAAAATTCAGCAAAATCCAACGGTGAATTTGTGAGACTCTATTTTCTGAGACAGTCACGCATTCACCATCAACAAACTACTCTTACATTTGCGGTCTGGCTCTAATACCATGTTAAGTTTTAGGATAGCTGAAAATGTAATAGCACTCTATCGTTGTATGTTTTTTTCCAAATGCAGCAATCTCTCTTTCATTTAGATTGAGAATGAGGATAGGAGAGACATGTCCCTTAATGGGACATGCCTATTCATTATTATGAGATTAATATAATGACAATTGATTATGCAACTACATAAATACACACACATGTAATATCTCTGAATCATTATTATATTAATTTATCCTAATACTATTTTAGATATATATCTATATATATTATATCTCACATAATATATATATATATATATTTTCAATAGTCTCATAGGATTTATCCGACAGAAGCTACAAAACATCAACAAGAAGAAACTTCTTGACATCACACAGACCAAGGCTGAAACACGACCTCCAATGACATTTTAGTAGCCCGCTTTTTAAAGAGAGCAATGAAGTTATGTGCAAAATAATGTAATGGAAACTAAAACAAAGCAACTGGGTCAGCTGGTCAAACTGATTGATCAGTTTTAAGTAGTTTAAAAAATAATTTTTTGAGTATATAAATATATTGTTTATATTTTACATGACCAAAGTGTACTCCCAATTTTTTCCCATTTTTCCCTGATTTTTTCATATGTGAACAGTGAACACTATTTCATAGAATACTGAATACTGAATATTGAACTTCTTTAATAGAAGTTCGGTAAATACTCAAAATAGAATACTGAAGTTCAGTAAAAAAATTATAGAACTTCTATTACGGAAAAAATTATAGTTCACTCTAAATAGAAATTCAAACAAATATAAAAAATTATAGTTCACGATGGCATACAAATGTAAATTAATGCAAACGATTATAAAAAAAATATAAAACGAGCATACAAATGTAAATTAATGCAAACGAATATAAAAACGAGCATACAAATGTAAATTAGTGCAAACAGATATGAAAAGAATCTGGAAAATGATAAAATACGGCAGAAAAATGATGAAACACTGCAGAAAAGAATACAATGTTCTGAGTTCTCACCGTTCTGAGCTTGATTAAAAATTCTCGGTTGGCCAGTGGAATCCGGTGGCATTAAACCCACAAACGAAGACAAGAATATGCTTCTTCTCCTACTTAAGCTCTGCAAAACCCAATCTATCTATCGCACAGTTCTTCTAATCAAGCATCAAGCGGATTCAGGCTCAGAGCTCGTTGATTGTACCTACAGGGTCGCGCAGCGCATCCTAAATAGAAACAACGAGGTGTTTTTTTTGGCACGGTTTAGGGTTTTCGTGGGTGGCAACACCAATCCTGTTTTTGGCGCCATTTGTTTACCAATTAATCCTGTATTAATCCTGATTTTTTCGCCGATTAAATGTGATTTTATGCCTAGAAATCGTTGACCGGTCAATGCCGATTTTAACCGATTTTAGGGGGGGGGGGGGGGGAAATAGGGCCCNGGGGGGGGGGAGAAATAGGGCCCGACCCTGATGCAGATAAGATAAGATAAGATAAATTATTAATGTCCAACAAGAGACCTCCAACGGGTCTAAGGGACTGAGAGTACAACAGAAAGCCTAGAAAGCAGCGGGACAACCAAACGGTGTCCAAGAGAAGAGAAACAACAAAAAGAAAGAAGCAGCAAAGAACAGAGAGGAGATGAAACCGCGGAACCACCAAACATCTAGTGGTTCCCGGAAACTGAGAAGTAGCTCATGATCGACGGGTAACTGCCTGTGGGAGGAGTCTGAGTCGGGGTCCGTCCCTGGGAGGAAGGAGTCCTCTGTCGCTGGTGGGGCTGTGCGAGCAAGTGAACTCTGTGGTGTCTGACCGATCTGGACTGAAGGACAATAGAGGGGCTCACAGGTCTCTTGGTTCCCCTAGGGGAGGGAACCGGGGCAAAGAAGGAGGTGATCCGCTGGTCAAGGGACGTAGAGCTCGGAGGAGAGAGCACCCGTAAGGTCGAATCACGGAGACGAAATGCCTCCTGGAGATAAAGAGCCAAACAACGCTGGTCCTCATATCTGAAGAAGGAAGACATAGACCTGCAGCAGATTAATTGTGATTTTTTGGCGATTATCGCTACTATGATCCTTTGCAATATCCTTATTATACAGGGTTCAATATTAATTGTTCATTATCTGCTAACATGGCCAAATTTAACACTAGTACTAGTATTGTAATCATAAATGGTTTCAGCCAGGATACTCAGCTTGCTCAATAATGTGAAAGAGCAAATTTATCAAATTTTATTAACACATTCATTTGTTTACAGAATCCACATCACTAGTTGACAGGAGGAATAGTAATTCATTCTCTACCAATTTTTGAAAAATTCTTCTTAATTAGAAATGTGCAAACCATTAGTGTAAGATACTGATTTCAGAAGTCACTCCTAGAAATTAAATAAATAGTTTGCATGAAATTTTAATTTGAATTGAGCATGGGCTTGTATGCCCAAACTCTTTCCTTTACGAAATACAATTGAACTCAAATCTTCAAAGGTTATTTCCATGTTGCATATTTGTAAAGTGAACTAATTTCACAGGAAGTTATCTATACTCTACTTCATTAATAACATGCACTTTTCAGGAATTTGAAAAGAATAAAAAAGCAACCTTGTTTTGCACATAAGAAATTTGTGCTGATTGATAATACTTAAAATTATTGTTTAACTAATCAGTATGCCCAAATTCCTTTTAACAAACTTTGGATGTTCAGTAATATATACTGAATTTCTACATCCACATCCTGGGTAAATAACAATCTATTATTTAAACTGCCTTCTAACATAATGTCTTCCTTTTTGAAATAGGATTTAATAATAAACTTAAAATGTAAAAGAATAAAAAAATAAAGTTTAAATTATAAATATTAAAGAATAAAATCAAACATAACCATAACTAAAATTTCGTTAAGTTTATATACAAACATATATATATCCACACACACACACACACACACACATATATATATGTTCGTATATATATTTAGTGGTTTATTTCTTGTTATTACTGGGAGGTTCTTGTGGGATTATATTTGTGATGTTGGTTGTTTCTATTTGTCTGATGTGGATGATCTTAGAGATAACCTATTCTGATTGTATGGTAAGCATGTTTAACTCTATATGGTTCTTTCCTATTTTTAGATCTGGTAGAACCAAGTGAAGGAAACATTCTTGATCATTCACCATTTTCTCATGTCTGAGCTGTTTTACATTAGAATGGGGACTTACTAGATCTAATTCTGTTTTAGAAAAGGAAATGTTTTAAAATTCCTATCGACATTTGTTTTCTTCTAACTATTTTTGGGATCTTTCTTGGTTACAAATTGGAACTCGTTTAACATAGCTTTCGGATATTGAGATTTGGCTAACAATGGAAGATAGGATGCATAGAAATGGTGAATGTCTTATACAGGTATCAAAGGGCCTTCCAATGGAACAGCCTTTAGAAGAATTGTATGATTGTATGTATAACCAAGTGAAGTGACAAATATAGATGAAAACAGAGGAAGAGACTTACTCATCTAATCGACCTACTTGGGGAGCCACTATATGTTTATGAACGTGCAATTGGAGCCATTTTTGTAAACTAAGATGGAATATTCCCTGGAATATTCATTTGTACGATAGGACTTATGCTCCTTATATGTTAAAAATACAGATAATTTGGTGGTATTTGCAACTTCATTATTTTTTATGATCTGGACTTTTAGTCTCGGGCAATGCCAGAGGTTTTTCTTTCCTCTGTTCTTTTGCTCTGGTGCCCGCATTGAACGGAGGTGTAACAGTTATATTTTATCAATAAAAATTATAAAAGGCCTCAGCCAATTATCTATCCAAAAAAAAAAATTAATGAATGGTCAAAAGGCATGAGATGAAAATTGACTCCCTCAAAAATGAGATGCAAAGGGGAGAAGAGAACTTCATTTGAAATTGGGGAGAGGAAGGAAGAGAAGGGAAGAGGTGAACAGAAAGAATTAACAGAGAAGAAAATCAACAACCCTACTGATCTCCTTTTTTTCCTAAAATCATCACATTGTCTGCCAAGAATGTGAGCAGATGGCAAAGTCAATCTCCTACAATTCTATCCTTTAAAGTTATTCCAATTCTCAATTGGTCATCTCTAGCAAGTAGTATAACCACTTTACTTCAAATCTTTCTGCCCATACAAATACCTTTTGTACTTTATTTATATCAATCTACCTGGAGGATTGTAAATAAAAAAAATCCCGTTATCTCCATCAAAAGGACTTGAGATCAAAAAACAAAGTGAAGGTGGCAATTGTAATGGTAATTGTATTATCTTATTCATGAATATACAAGGTATATATAGCAATTTACATAACGGTGTTCTAAAAAGAACAAACTGTTTAACTGAAGCTTCAAAATGAAGCTAAAAATAGCAACTACATCTTCTAATAAAAGAAGCCTAAAGAAATACATTAAATGACCATTAATAGAACAACTAAAAATAATGGACTAAATATAATTAAATATTCTAATACCCTCCCTTAATGGTCACTCTATCAACTATACTACAAAAGACAATTTGTGGGTCTTTTGGTCACAAATGCATAGAAGGTTGCCCTGTTTTGGTCATGAATGCATAGAACACTCTGCAAAATGAGCCAATTGTTGAGACCCTCCCTGATTCTACAAAAATACTGGAAATGACCAAGATAACCAAAATCCTTCCAACTTGATGTTGGGAAAACAAAAACTGTCCCTACTTGTAGCCAGAGACATTGAGTTTATAGCTTCTGAAACTATAAACACGATTTTGAGGAGAGAATCGTCAAACCCGAATTGCTTGAAAAAAACAGCTACAATTTTGTTAAAAAATCGCCAAAAAAATTGCAGATGAGCACTACGACTTGAAACAAACTGCAAGAAACCACAATTTTTGTGGGAAATTTTGCCAAACCCTTGATGTGATGATATATGAAAAACTGCCTAATTTTTTAGGAGAAAAAATGGAAAACCCAACAATAATTTTTTAAGGAAAAATTTGTAAAACCTTACAATAGTTCTTTATGAAAAAAATAAAAAAAATTTACAATAATTTTTTAATGAAAAAATAAAAACCTTACAAGAATTTTTATGGAAAATATTTAAAAACCTAGAAATGAATTTTAAGGAGAAAATTGGAAAAAACAAACATGATGTTTGAGGAGAAAAATTGACCAAAACCAGACTCGATTATTAAGGAGAAAATTTGATCAAACCCACAGACAATTTCTAAGGAAAAAATCGTGAAAACCTAGAAAAAAATTAGGAAAAAATTTATAAAACCCCACCACTAATTTTTTATGGAGAAAAATTAGAAAAACACTATTTTTTTACGAGGGGATCTTGTGGTGTAATGGTTAAGTGGTTGCATTGTTAATGGTGCAGCCACGGTTCAAATCCCCACTTAGCCAAAATAAATGGTGTTAATGTCGATTTGGGCCTACCTTCACTGGGCTGGTGTGCTCGCGAGCTCTATGCCCCTGCTGGGTTACCGTGCTCGCAGGTTAATATTACCGATAAAAAAAAACACTAATATTTATGGACAAATTAGAAAACTTATTGCTCCAAAAAACCCTAGCCATTTTTGGAGGAACAAACACAAGCAGAGAAATCTCAAAATGTTGCAAAAAAATGGAGAAACACAGGGTCAGGATGACAGCAAACCAAACAAAAAAAAAGAACCCTTGACGCGGGTCGCAAAAAACTCGAACACAAGCACAAAGAAAACTCGGAAGTGTGCAGAAGAACGACCCTCACACAAACCACAAAAATACACTAATCGCAAGAGAAAACGCAAAAAACGGCCCAGTAAATGAATAAAAATAGACGTTGCAAGTCTTGCACGGGATGTCGCGTTAAAACACAGATAGGTCACGTCACAAAACGCGGGCACATGCAAATAGCAAACAACACCAAAAAAACGAATGTGAACACAAAGCCATCGCTTGTGGACGCAGTAGAAGAGAACCCAAAGCATCAGAAAAACACGCGGACAACAAAACATGTAAACATGCGGGCATAGACAAAAATGGCACTAGAAACCCTTGAATGACAGAAAAACCTGTGATGTGCAACCAAAACCCATGCAAAGTGAAAATGGCACTGAAGATGCATAGAAAAACACCTGTACACGACGTGGGGGTGCAGAAAAATGCGATTTAGGTTTGAGACGAAAACCCTCAAAAAAGCATGAACAAAGAAATCTTCTTTAAAAAAATCAAAAAGATTTAGGATTATTCACAAACGAATTTTTTATTCAAAAAATTCACCAAACTCTATAAAATCCCATCGACCCACTTTGATACCATGTAATGGTAATTGTATTATCTTATTCATGAATATACAAGGTATATATAGCAATTTACATGACGGCGTTCTAGAAAGAATAAACCGTTTAACTGAAGCTAAAAATAGCAACTACTACTAATAAAAGAAGTCTAAAGAAATACACTAAATGACCATTAATTGAAAAACTAAAAATAAGAGACTAAATATTATTAAATATTCTAAATAGGAATAGTTGTAACTCGTGAAAGGTCATTGATTCCAATAAAGAATTATAACTCTGTAGACTAGAACTTAGTGGCATTCATGTGGAATTTTTTTGTACAATGCCATATTTCTTGGCATTTCATATTCTTGAGAGCTAACGCATAATCATTATGCATTTGAGTGTGAAAGTTATTTACAGCCCATTGTTCTTTCTCCAACCTCATTCTGTCACTGGCCACCACTGGCAATCTGAAGTTTGATTTATTTTTGTTAGTAGTTTACTAATATGCTCTCGAGATAAACGAAAAAGGAAAGGAGCTTTTTCAACTTTCTACTAGAGCTCAATATCAAACACTAAGGGGTATGGAGCTGAACAGGTCACAGCACTATAGTAGTGTACAGACCTGATCCAAAATACATTAAGATATAGTACACATCAAAAAAATTGAAAAACAAAGGAAATAAAAAATTCTATTGTTTATCATCCAGGATCACTGTAATCACATCATAGGAATTCTCAATACCAGCTCCCTTCATCTGATCCTGCTGACCAGTTCAGTCTTCACTTTATAGTTTATACACGCTAAAATTAAACCTTAACTTTGTCCAAACGGGTAGAGGCAGGAATAGGCAGCTCTATTAAAATTAACAGGAATCGTGAAATAGCAACACCAAATCAATCCCCCATTAATGGAGTACAAGTAAAAAAGAATCGTAGACTGTTGGTTTCTTCAAAGAAACCCCCAGATGGGTTCCCAAAGCCGAATTATAATGGAGTTTCTAAAGAAAATCCTGGTTTGGAATGAGAAGATATCATTATTGGGGAAGCCTTGGTGCCATTTATCAATTGGAAATTAAACTATTGCTTTTTGAAGGCATATATATAGCCTGTGTGGAAAATTCAAAGAGGTTTTCTTTGTACACGCTATAGAAAAAGTTATAGGTGTGCTGATTTTTTTTGCTACTGCTGGAATAGATCAGCTTTAATTCTCTGCATTGATGAATGAGAGGCCTAAGTTGTGAGAGATTTATCCCTGCCATTTATATGAACTGCCCACCTTAATCATGCCTCACACTTTAGACTTTGTGTACTCTTTTAAACCTGCCCTGCCTTGTAAATCAGGGTCCCTGGGAATTTTTCTTCATCCCATGGGGAAAATATTAGGGTATGATTATTATCGTCTCTAAAGTGGTTTATTGTAGAGGATGCATAGTAGTGCTAGGATTTTGTGAGTGTGGCAGTGTCTGTGCAAACAGAACATTAAGGCCTCTGCATGTGGGAATGGTTTTATTTGAGGAAGCAGGAAAAGGAGGTCAGTGTTTCTGTTCAGCTACCTCCAAGAGGAAAGGGAAGAGACTCTCTATATGGCAAAGCAGTCTCAAATAGACACTTGCAGAGAAGCTTTGCCATCTTTGATCTGTGATAAGTTAAATTTTTAGGACAATTTTATGGCAAGAATGCAATGCAAAAATAGAGTTCTTCAAGTCCCGCGCCACCATTGCAACATATTTCAAGGATAAACTGAGCCACAGGTGGCAGGCACTAATTTTTTGTATTGGATGATCCAGAGAGTACATCCAATAGTGCAATGTATGCTAGTTGGACAGTTCAGACAAAAAGAACATGCAGCAAGAGCAGGATCCTGCAAGAAATTTAGTGATGATATAGATTATTTTGATTTTAAATACTTCATTATGTATGTTCCTACACCTATTTTAGCTTGCTCAGTAAGTCAAAGGATGAGTCTTAGGGCGCAAGGAGTCACACTTTTCCAAAGGAACTACTCTTTCCATTTTTGTAGATGCAAGAGTTACACTTCTTATGGGATGAGGCATCCACCCCTCTCCCCTTACATTTCCTATAAATGCGCTCATCCGCTTTTTATTTAGAAACCCTGATTAATAGAATAGCATAATTCTGCCTATGTTATTCTCACAGCCTTGGTATTGCAATAGTGTTGCTAATAATTTATAATCAAGAGATTATGGTTGACATTAGCTTGTTGCAAAATCTAACGTGGTATTAGGGCAATGATGTGCTAGGATTAGTCCGTACTAAGTTTCAAAAGTACTAGGGCTAGGAGATTTTTTTGGTAGAAATAGTTTTTGGCGAATTCTGTGTTTTTTACCTCATTCATGTATCCAGAAGATTTAAAATATTGTTCTGAGAGAATCATACATTAGGAAATTACCCAACTTGGAGTTTGAGTGTATACCTTGTGTCTTTTGTGCAGGTAATGCATGTTTCAGTACAGTTTGGCAAGATCTGGAGCCCACCATTGGGTTTGGAAGGGTCCAAGACCCTAGGAATGCATGTTCACTCACTCAAATTCAAGCACTTCTCCCAAGGCCCTAGTCTTTTTTCTACCTGGATTCAAATCCAGGAATAATTTGGAAATTACACAATACTAAGGGTTGATAATAGTGCGATGTACAAACTTTCAAAGAATTTGAGGTTCTTTTGGCTTGACCAGCAACATCTGCACACGCTTTGCACAGCAACAATGCTTCCTAGTGTACCTGCAATGCTTCCTAGTGTACCTTCCTTGAACTCCACAAAATCTGGCATCCTTCTGGTTTTCTCCCCACATTGGTGACTACTTGTGTAATGTCCCTTCTTGAATTAGGATTTAATAATAATTAATGATAAAAATAAAATATGTCAAACAAAAATAAAATTTAAATAAAAAATATAAAAGAATAAAATCAAGATATAACATAATTAAAATTTATTTAAGTTTAATCTATGGTCAAAAGGCATGAAATAAAAAGTTGTGACTCCCTCAAACATGAGATATAAAAGGGAGAAGAGAACTCCATTTGAAAGGGGGGAGAGACAAAAACAGAGAAAAGGGAAGGTGTGAATCAAGAAAGAATTAATGGAAGATTAAAAAAACTAAAAAGGAATGAGAAGAAAAGAACTTATAGGGCAGTGACTCCTCAAAACAGTCGAAGTTATGAAGGGTTGTAACTCTTTCAAAGAGTGACAATTATGAAAGGTTATGATTCTTTCAAAGGGTAGAAATGATGAAGGATTGTGACTCTTCCAAAGTGTTAATTATAAAAGAATGTGACTCTCAAAAGACAGGCAATGATGAAGGGTTGTGACTTGTTGATGTGAGTTGTGTGACCATTTCAATACGCAAGATGAAACACTTAGTATCCTAGGATAGAACACCAAATATATAATCCTCTCTTGAACAAAGACACCACGTATGCTAAAGATTGCAAGAAAGATCATAGAGGTGACTCCAAGGTTCCTATTCTTGTTGGACACAACTCAAGTTTATGATGTGGTTTGTTGGAAACCATGCGGGGACTTACGTTATTCATTCAATGGATAATCTATCAACTTAGCAAATGCGAATCATATGGCAATGATGGCTCTTCAACTACTTCGAACAAAAACAAAGTACAAAAGGAATGGGTTTAGAAAGCTAGGCTAATTCTATAATGTAAGAGACTATTGATGGTGAGGTCAGACTAAACTAGTTCTTGCTTTGCCAAATCATTTATGCAAAGGAGAGTGCAATCTTCTAAGGATGCGAGTATGATTTTCATATTGTCAACACTCATTCAAATACCCAATGATGGCGCAATCCAAATGAACATTTCCAATTGAAGTTAAATGTTTGGAATAAGTTCAAACCAACCTTACATTGTTACTTACAATCAACAAGTACCAAAAGGTATGAACATAGCTTCAGCATTATTCACCATTCAATAATATCTTCCATTCATCTACTTCTACTTCTAGCCAACATAAATGAAAATCCTAATCTAAGTGAGGAAATGTAGAAACCATGCAATACTCCAAAGCTTCACAAACATTCACCATGATAACAACAATGAAGAAGGAATAATTTTGGCAATATATTAGCAAAAATCTCTCCAAGTCTCTCTCTTACAAATGAGAAGGCCTTGCCTTTTATAGGGAGCCCAATTACAATGAAAGGCCAAGATTCATTTAAGATCAATAGGTTAAATTCATCCAACAAAGCCCTAATGTAACTACCAGTTATAAGCATTAAATGCTTATCCAATTACAATGAAGCGTCACTTTGTGGGCCAACAAGAAGATTACATTACTTTGAGAACCAATGAGAAAATTGGTTAGATAGAGACATTATGTGGATTCCACATGAACACTTGGAACAATTTGGTTGAATGAACTTGGGCACATGAAATTGGGATCCTTTGATTGGTAAAAGATGAGTGGGTGCCACCTCAGCATGCCTATCTTATAAACTTCATCAATTCCTTCTCCATCATCGTAAAGAAGTCTCTGCATCTCTAACAATATCTCTTAATACTCAACATTTTCTAGCCTTCGATTGATTGTGATGGCTCATATTCCCAAATTGCTTCATCTTCATGAACTTTCTTCATCCTTTTCCTTTGAATCCTTCTCATTGACATGTCTTTGAACTTGCTTGTACTTGAAATCTTGATGTCTTGACTTTGGTCTTTTTCCATTTTGACCTTGTTTTTTAGTTTGCATCTTCGATCTCGAACCATCTTCTTGCTTGTCTTCTTGATGAATGACTAGTCACTTGTAATACTTGAATTTTCTATGCTTCCCTCACTGAACTCCTTCCTTTATTACATCCTACAAGACAAGAAAGAAACTTGCATTAGGTTTGCAATATGAAAAAGATTACAATAATTTCACCATTGCAAAATCTGAGTTTGCCATCAGCTTAAGTTCTGATTTTCTTTGATAAACTATGAGTTTAAAGCCTTGAATTAGTTTGAGTTTTAATGTATCCTTCATGTCACCTTTCAATGATCTCCAAACTTCTCCAAAATTGACCTTCAAGGTGGGACTTGCTGATTGCAAGTCTGCTCTTCTCTTTTATTGCTCAAATTGATTTGATTTAGTGGTGAAATGAATTCCACCTCTTTATAGGTGACTGGGCCAAAAGTTGTAACCCTTTAGTTTGGGCCAACCCAATTAGGGAGGGAATTTAAATTTTAAATTCTGATTTTCTCTCCTAGGGGTGGCAAACTTGGACATTTTCAATTTGATTTGAGTTTTGATCTGATTTAAATTGATTTTTCCCCTCTAAGGCCAACTGATCCAAGCATTTTTATTGATTTGGGGATGCGAATCTGTCCCCTAAGCTGAATTGTTTAAGCATTAATGCTGGGCAGGATTTGGGTGTATGTTGGAAATGGAATTCCAACACAAGGTCGGATTCCGACCTAGTGTTGGAATTCGAGTTCCAACACCTGGTCGGATTCCGACCATGTGTTAGAATTCTTCCTCTTATGCATTTTGGTGCTAAGTATGTCCATTCAAACTCTTCAATTGCCTTCCACAATTTTGCTCATCTTCTTGTGATCTCAAAATGATGCATCCTTAATCTGATTTGAGTTGATTGCTAATTGAATGTGCCAACGATCTGATATTCACCTCTCTTTTGATCTGCTCAAATGATTTCACGCCTACTTCCATTCCAATCTTGAGTTGATTCTTAGTTGATTTCAAAGATCTGATTTTGGTTTCTTGAGTCCTCAAAATCAAATTTCACCGCTTCTGAGAGATCAAACATATTTGAAATTCTTCTAGACTTGAGCAAAATCAATCATGAGGTCAGAATTGTCCTCGTGCTTGAGGACGGAAATGAGGGGGGTATCGGAATAGGAATTCCAAGGGGAGGTCAGAATCTCACCTACCCTTGGAAATCCAGTTCCAAGGGCCAGTCGGATTCCGACCACCTCTTAGAATTTTTCCAAGGCTTCAAAAATACTAAGTGTTGGGACTCTTCATTGGAAACTTTTAAAATTGCCCCCCCTTTGTTTGGTTAAAACTCCTCTTTAATCATCTCTTTCCCTGAGATTTAGCGAAGTTCATCTCAGATCTGAATTTTGAAATTCTCATTTTCCCCTTTTTCATGCTCAGATTTTGACGATTTTCATCTTGATTCTCATGCCACATTCTCAATCCTTGTTTTCAAGTTTTTCTCTTCCTTCATCAAATCTTCGTTTGGACTCTAAATCAGATTTGAATCCCTTCCAAAATCAGAACTTGCAGCTCAGATCAGTTCACCGAATCCTTTCATATCTTAAGGCCCGCCCCCATCCTTGAAATTTCTAAGTGTTGGATGCCTAGCTAGCCACTCTTTTCTCTATGGCTTGAATCTCAAACGAACAAGGAACCTGCACATAAGGATTCTAGAATCCAACCTATTGACTTGGTAAGTCTGAAATTGCCACCAAACTAAGGCCAACTACGACAACTACTCTACTGCCAAGCAAAAGAGGGGGTCCACATTTGCAATGGGGCGATGGTGTGAAAACCTCACAACATGAATCTTTCAAAGGGCAGAAATGATGAATGGTTGTGACTCTTCCAAAGGGTGGTAATTATGAAAGGTTGTATCTCTCTCAAAGGGCAGCAAGGATGAAAGGGTTGTGACTCTTTCAAAGAGTTACAATTATGATAGGTTGTGACTCTTTCAAAGGGCAGAAATGATGAAGGGTTGTGACTCTTCCAAAGGGTGGTAATTGTGAAAGGTTGTGAACATTGCGAAGGGCAGACATGATGAGGAGGTGTGACTCTCCCCTACATTGGAAAATATAAGGGCAGAAGGTTTCATTCGAGGAGGACATCCAAGGAAGATCAATTTGGGGAATAGTCTCAAAGGCAACAATGAAAAGTGGTGACTCAATTCTTATGAAAGATGGTGACCCTTTCACTAATAAAGTATTAAAGAGATTTCATTCCAAGAATTGAAGGAGGGCTTATGATCATCACTCATGAATCCACCTAAACAAATCCTTCATCCATGAATCATTAATCCCTCAAGAAATCAAGCAAACAATCAATCAGCAAGATGAAGCAAACAATCTCAAATCCACATCAATCATCGCTTCATCTTGGGATCAAGAAAACATGCACTTCACCAATTAAGCATCACTCTATCCAAACAACATTCATTCAATCATCATCCACCAATATATCAAACTAGCATTCATTATATCGTCACTTTTCAATCATCTAATCAACAATTACTTTATCATAACTCACCAATACCTCAAATCATCAAATCAAAGGAATCATTAATATGAATATCAATCTTTCAACAACAATTGAATGAATCAGCATCTGCACTTATCCGACAAAAGGCAGAAGTCAGCATTCAACAAGGAAATCACATCAAACCAAGATAATTTTAATTTACAATAGCAAACTGGAATAAAACCTTGCAGATAAGCTTGTACTCTACAAGTGTTGTGGAATGCAATGGAATTGTAGAATTGATATTCAACTGATATATTTTTTTGTGTGATATGATTAAATGCTATTCTAAATTATTAAACTACTTATAACCCGACAAACGATCATGTAGAGAAGAGAAGGAAGTACAAGAAGGGAGAGCAGATACAAGATCACCATCTAAGTAAGCCACCCCATGATGGATGACTGATGTGTCTGCCATATGTGGGCCAAGGGGGTAATGCATTCCACCCTTGGGCTTAGATAGGAGGATTTTTGGGCACCCTATTGTGGTTTCCTCTCCAACCTCTACAACGGTTGATTGTTAAATAAGTCACAATCATAAGCAGGTGAATATGGTGACATGAATAGGGAGGGCAGAGACGAGCATCTCCACTAGGTAGACCGCCCCATGATGGATAACTGATGTGTCTGCCGCATGTGGGCCACAGGGGTATTAAGTACGCTCTTGGGCTTAGTGTGAGGTTTGCTTTGGGCACCCTATCGGGCTCCCTCATTCAACCCCCATTGGTTGAATACTAAAAATGAACTATGGATATTACATGGACTAAGATGATTATATATGTGTGTGTGTGTGTTCCTTAGCCCTTGTAGAAACAATTGATCTTCTGAATTATATTTCAGTATTGTCTAACATTATTGCAAGACCTAAACCACGATTTATCTTGCTTGAAGCATTTTAATTGATAAAGTTATAACTCTAACTATATTGCATTTCTTGCTTTAACTAAATTTGTGGGAAGATTTAGGGCAATCCCAAAAGGGGACATTACAAGTTGGTCAGGTATTCAACCATTACCAACAACTTCCACCAGCCATTGGCAACAAATCAATATCAAGCTAGCAAGCATGCATTGTGCCCACACCAACAACCTGCCATGTGGCAATTAAAACTAGTAGCAGCCATTCATTAGATCTCTAGATTAAGATCTCATTGTAATGTCCCCAACTCAAACCATGGGAATTAGCAGTACATTAGCTGTCCTTTCCTTGGATTACAGAAGAGGAAGAGGACTTCGAGCATCATTGGGTAAATATTGGAGTCTTTGGCTTTTTTTCAATTATAATCTTAATTTGTGTGCATGTCTTTTTATGGAACTTAAGTGAACATAGATTATTTTAAGAGGACTTAAATTATTTTAAGTTATAGGCACATCTTTTTAGGCAACTAGAGTTTAGGCCAAAGGACTTAAAGTTGTCCCCCTTTAATGTACTTTAAGTGATTTTTAAAAAGCATGTGACAAAAAGGAAAAGGGGATGTGGGTTTTCAACCAGCCTATTGGCTCAATTTTAAGGTCTCAATGTGAAGCATTGGATTAAAAGGTGGCACATCAAGAGCTGAGGTTTAATTATATCTTTGGGAGCTATTACATAACTCTCTAGAGCCCTTTTAGAGCTCATGATGTGATGAAGATTTCTGTTTATTGCTGCTGCAACTTGGCTTGAGGATTGTAACCCTTAAGTATCCCTGATTTCAGTGAGACATAGGAGCTCTCCCTAGTCGGAAGAGTGTTTCAGTGGAAGAACTTTGGTTTATAAAACCCTAGCACATTATCATTTTTGGGCTGTTAGTATTCATCAGGTTCGGAGACCGAATTGGAGGAGAATCTCAGCGCTGAAGGCTCAGATCTGGAATCATCTACTGCTGCAAACCATTAATTTCTGAGCACTCAATGGACGGTTATTGAGAAGCACATAAAACAGACCTAGCGTTGTCCATTTTGGGAGCTTAGCACAACTTTGAGGGTTGGCTAGGGTTTGAAAATTATTTTGAATCAATCTGAGGTATTTTGGTATTAAAAATTTGCATATTTATTTTTGTTTTATCTCAGAAAATGTAAGGAAAGTCATTGTTAAGTTCTGAAAATTCTGGGCAGAAGTAAGAGTTTTTTGTAGCATTTTCCTCAGCTCATAAATAATCCGAAATTTATATCTTTTAACTGCAAAAACAGATCTGAAATCGTATTAGAATTTTGGGTTTGGAATGCGAATATTTATATGCAAATAAATTTCCAGCTTTTTGTGCCCTAGTTTGCAGAATTTTTTTTTAAGCACCCCTATTTGGGGATATTACAGTGGTATCAGAGCTGCAAGACCTGGCAGCCTCTTTGGGTTGGTTCTATACATGGAAAGGGTGGTCATAACTTGGAAAAATAGAAGGGAATAATGGCGGACGGCAATCAGCCATCATCATCAAGTGAAGAGGAGGCCAAACAAATGTTCGCAGAAATGCTGACACAGCTACAGAATACCAATCATTATTTAAGTCGGATGGCTCATAACACAGCAAATGGAAGAAATCTAGTGCATAAAGAGAGAGAGGAAAGTAGAAAAGCTGCAGAAAATAATGATCATTCTACCAGCAAACCTACAAGTTCATCATAATCCAAACCTTTCATGCCTACTTTTATACAAGAGGATGCACCTACACAAGAGGAACCTATGGAGGACAATGAGGATGCTGAAATTTTGGCTAAGTATCAAGCTTTGGGAGAAGATTTTCAATCAGCTATCTCTTTTTAAGACTACTTGGAGATAACCAAACCCACAAAGCCAAAGCAGAAACAATGGAATCAAGGAAAGTAAAATCATGGGTTGCAAAAGAGGTTGGGATGTCCATCCTTACCAAGTTTTGATGGATAATAGAAGTGTACGACTAGAACTTGGATTTAGAAATTGGATTCTTATCTTGCCCTGAATCTGATGAAGGAGATTGAGGCTATCAAATTTGTTACTCTTCACCTTGAAGGAGTTGCTCATATGTGGTGGTATCATTATTTAGTGACACAAGGGCACGGCGCGATAGTTTCTTATGATCAATTTTGTACTAAATTGATAGAACGGTTTGACCGCAAGGATTCAAAGCCACAATCCAAAGAGTTGGCTCAATTGGGACAGGTTGGGACACTTGATGCATACATATCAAAGTTTCAGCTGTTATCAGTTATGGTTTCTGATGTGACGGTGAAGAGGTTGAATTCTTGGTTCATAGGGGGTTTGTCAAAACCTCTCAGGGGTTGGGTCAAAGCTTTTGATCCGCCATCCTTGCAGGATGCTATTAACTGTCCAAGGAATATAGAGCTATCTGCACCACAAGCTAGGTTTCCTTGCAAGTTTCCACAAAAACCCTTATCGCAAAGTTTGTTGCAGAGGAAGGACAAGAAACCAGAATTATTGCTGCCTAAAGGTAATCGTTGTTCTTGTTTGCTGATTGCCCAAGTCTTGGGCTGCGATTTGCATATTGTGAGGTTTGTCACTGGCAAGGGTATGACAGTAGACTTTGTGCTATTAAGTAAGCCTTGATCCTCTCTATAAAAAGGGTACTGTAACATTGATATATTGAAGGAAGAACCACCTATTTTCCCATCATGATCACTTAATCGTATTTATCCAAGAAAACCAGTTGCATACAAGGAATGACATGTGACAAAGAGGAGATAAATCACTGAT
This sequence comes from Thuja plicata, assembly GCA_018584345.1. Classification (NCBI taxonomy): domain Eukaryota; kingdom Viridiplantae; phylum Streptophyta; class Pinopsida; order Cupressales; family Cupressaceae; genus Thuja; species Thuja plicata. The sequence goes on from MU226990.1 coordinate 1,142,904, forward strand.
GCATGACCAGAAGAATCAGAAAATCTTAAATAGAGATCTTCAAGCTAATCTTGTCTCCTATATTGTCTTGTCCCACATTGCATCAAATACTTCCATAGAAGTTGTTGAACTCCAACCTTTGGAGGAAAGCTCCCGAACAATCTTCCCTTCCACAAGGTGCACAAGAGTATTTGCGAGATATTGATCAATTATAAGATCGAGGTCATTTCCACTAATCTACCTCTTTTCAAAAGTACGGAAATAGCTTTGGCTAAAGGTGCATGATGAAGAAGAATAAGAAAAAAAAATGTCCATGAGGCTAAAAATAGCCTATGGGACAATCAGCCTAGTCAAGTTGACTTTTGTATTTCAATCCTTTTCCTGTTCAAGATGACGATGAGCTCCCCCAACTTCGCAACAACCCCTTTGCTAGATAGACTATACCAAGAACCAGTTGTTAAGATATTTACATATTTGTCCCTGCTGTCCTTGAAGGCATCGTACTCCAAAAGGAAGTGTTTTTCTAATTCCACTACCCCAAAAGTGCAAAAAGTACACTCTTTCTTCCCAAGCTTCTTTGAGCCTTTTCCACTGCCCTATTTCACAAGGGAGTTGAGGAGAACTAGTTCTTAACTAAGCAATAAGAATTTTGGCTCTCTACAAAATATTAGCCCGTGTATGCTTTTTGATGACGATCACATGTCTAGCACTTTACCACAAGTATGCTTGTGGAACTTATCCATAACAAATGTTTTCTCTTTGCTATTTGTGGAAGTACTGGTCTACATATGGTGAACCTTCAAATTCAATTTCTAAATCAATAATACTTGCAGCATGTGTCGAAGTTACTTTTGCATGGCTCTCTACAAAATATTAGCCCCTATGTATGGTTTTTGATGATGATCACATGCAGTGTAACACGGGCACTAGGGGACATCGGGACGGGTTTCTAGGACAAGGGGACAAAGGGCTTCAATTTCGGGACGGCAAGGGGTGGGGAGGGGGGGTGTTGTATACTATACATATAGTACTTGAAATGCTCGTTATGAAATGATGTATAACAGTATAAGAACTAATAATACCAAATACTTCAACATAGCAAAATTGCAACATGAACCAAAACCATTGAACATTCAACATAGTAACATACCCGATAGTAAAACTAAATACAGAATATCGAATTACCAATTACCAATTACTATTAGAAATTCAAATTATCAGCAAATAGAACATTCTGATTTATATTATTCTATCAAAAATATCATAAAGATGATTACAATGTGTAGCATGATATCAATAATCAAAACGAGTACAAAATTATGTCCTTGCGTCCCGACCATGTCTAGCGGCTCTGTGGTTGCCAGTGGGTGGGGGGGGGTGGACTTGGGAACACCAAGTCCTCGTCTCGGGGATGTCCCCAACCCAAGTGGGGGGGGGTTTGGGAGGGGGGGACGCATCCCCGGGTTACACTGATCACATGTCTAGCTCTTAACCGTAAGTATGCTTGTGTAACTTATCCATGACAAATCTTTTCTCTTTACTATTCGTGGAAGTAATGGTCTGCATATAGTGAACCTTAAACTCAATTTCCAGACCAATAATACTTGCAGCATGTGTCGAAGTTACTTTTGCATGAAAAATCATAGTTGTCTCTAAGTTCCATATAGAAATGATTTTGTGAGCAACCCAAGATGCATATGGAAGGTATTATAATGACAATGTTAATGTATCACATCCATACATTACCTCTTTAGTTGTGCTACCTCCAAGCAGTACCTAAAGTAAATGTAAAAATTGAGGTCGCCTTCCAAAAATATAATGTTCATTACCTTTAAACCTGGGAAAAATTGTGCGTGAAAAAGTATCATGAGGAATCATAGAAATTCAAATATAATATTCAACACTAGCATTCTCAAGCCACTGCAACAAATGTGATGTCACTGCTAATCCAACTTTAGCTGCTGCCCTTCGTAATGGATGCATCATTCTGACCCTTAGTTATGGTCCCACAATAAGCCTCTCAACTATCATGTCCATGTCACATTGAGCAATCAAATGATGGTCATGCCTACTTGACACGATTGCAAGTTCTTTAATAAGTTGTGCAATTCTTACACCCATTCATCCTTCTGCCACTCTAACAAATCCCTGAAATTTGAGCATCTTCAATGCCAATGTGAGTAGGACTGCACCCACAAAGAATACTATCAAGGAGGCTCCAAGGATCTCAAAGTTTTTGCCCACTATTATCTTTATGGTGGGGGCTTGTCTACTAAGAAAGTCGCCGTTTGAGCATAGATGGTTAAAACACTATTGTGGAGCATGGGTCAAAGTTATGTTTATGTTAACAATCATACTTGTCTCCAAGTTCCATATAAAAATGAATTTGTGAGCAAGCCAAGATGAATCTGGAAGGTATTCTAATGACAATGTTGATGTATCATGTTCATACATCACCTCTTTGATTCTGCTACCTCCAAGCAATTCCTAAATTTGATGCAAAAATTGAGGTTGCCTCTCAAAAATATAATGTTCATTATCTTTAAGAAATATTGTGAATGAAAAAATATTGTTTAGAACCATAGATATTCGAATATAATATTCAACCTTATCATTCTAAAGTCATTGCAACAAACGTGATGTCAATGCTAATCCAACTTCAGCTGCTGCCCTTCATAATGGATATGCCATTTTGACTTTCCGTTCTAGCCCCACAATAAGCCTCTCATCTACCATGTCCATGTCATATTGAACAACTGAATCATGCTTGAGCCCATTTGACATCATTGCAGCTTCCTAAAGAAGTTGTGCAGGTCTTGCACCCATCCATCCTTTTGCAACTCCAACAAATCCCTAAGAAGTTGAGCATCTTCAATGCCAATGTGAGTAGGATTGCACCCACAAAGAATAATGTCCAAGAGGCTCCAAGGATCAAAGTTTTTGCTTGTATTTCTCTTTATGGTGGAAGCTTGACTACTGACCAAGTCACCCATTTGAGCATAGGTGGTTCAAAACACTATTGCGGTTAGCCATATTGGCATCATTCTAATTATTGTCTTCACCTCTTCTACTCTTCTCGTTGGGCACAGCTTCCATAGACTTGAATAGTGTAATGTCCCCTTTCTGAAATACAATTTAAAAATAGATAATAATTAATAAAATTAAAATATTAAAAAATAAATAATAATAAAATATAATTACAAGTTAATTAAGTTCAATGAAAGATCAAGAGGCATGTAATGAAGAGTTGTGACTCCCTCAACATAAGATTTAAAAGGGAGGAGTTCATTTGAAAAGGGGAGGATGGAGCAAGGAAAATTGGAAAAATGAAATATGGAATAATCAGGTTCGAATTGGTGAAGAATTCAGAAATAAGACTGAATTAGAAATAAAAAACAGCAATTAAGAATAGTTAAGGAGCAATTAAGAAAGTGGAATAGACACCACTCTTGGGAGGATATATTAAGAAGTTGTAGAGTGCATTTGAGGCGAGGAAGAGTTATATCAGACTTACATTTGCAGATCTGTGAATGAGAAGATAAAAGGGAACTGGAAGATCATCAAAGAAAGGTTGAAGGCATAATTGTAAGATTAGTTTATAACAGAATTGTAGGAAGAATATATGCAGATATAAAAGAGGAATATATGCAGATATAGAAGAATATGATGATGCGAATTGAGAAGGAAAGTATATGCAGACTTAAAGGAGAAGTATAAAGAGAAGACATAGTTTAAAGGTGTAAATCGAGAAAGAATTAATGGAGAAGAAAATAAGGAAGAGACTCCTTCAAAAAGCTTAAGTTATTTAGGATTGCGCCTCTTCCAAAAGGTGATAATTGTGAAAGGTTGTGACCACTGTGAAGGGGCAGACATGATGAAGAGTTGTTACCTCTCCCTTACATTGGAAGATATAAAGAGTAGGTTTCATTTGAGGAGGGGAGACAAGAGAGATCATTTAGAAAATAATTATTATTCTCAAAAGGCAGCAATGAGGGTGGTGACTCGAGTCTTATGAAAAGTGGTGACCCTTTTGTCTATGAAGTATAAAAGAGATCATTCCAATCATTCAAGGAGGACTTATCAATCATCACTCAAGAATCCACAAAAGCAATCATCGATATCAAATCAAGCAAACAATCAATCAGCAAACCACTGTATCAAATCAGCATTCATTCAATTCAGCACTATATCAAACCAGCACTCATTACATCATCACTCATCAATCACTAAAGAATCCATTCAGTCAATCAATTATTCATACAAATATCAATAATTCAACAAAAATCGAATTATCAACCAATTAATCAAGTACAATCAGCAGGCATTTTATCAGATTGAAAAACATCATAAGACGAATACAATTGCCGAGAAAGATTGAAGCATCCAACAATCAGACATGTACAGCAGAAAATCACATCAGCATCAAGCATTAATCAAATACTTCATCAGGAAGAACAGAACCGGATATCACACAAGCAGCAGTCAGATCGCATAACAAATAGGGATTGTTCCAACAGTAGTGAGCAGCAATCAAAGAGGATATCAAAATTAGTTCCAGCATTCAAGTTACAGCAGAACTCTAAACATCTCAGACCCTGTCATCAAACTCATATGCATCGGTATATCTATTATGTTAACATCCTTGTCCATCAAGATTATTAGATAAACATATGTTTAAATATATAATGAATAATGCTCAAGTCTACATAAGATATATTGATTGTCATATACCAATATCAATGCTGATGACTATGTTGCCTATGATGACAAAAATGTGAGAAATGTCTGATTGTCTGACACCCAATTTGAAAGAAAGGGCCTGAGGTGTAAGCAAAAGGGGTTTGAGAGGGCTAAGTACGCCATCCTAGAGTTTACCATAATGGCTCCTAGGACCACGAGGCCCTTACGTAGAAGAGCCGAGGAACCCATTTATGACCTCCACCCAACTCCACAAGATGGTATGTGTTTTCTGGGAGATGAAGCACGATGGGGAAAACAGGTACAACCCGCCAAGAGGGTTGTGGTAGACATCCCTCTTGGACTTGGTGTAGAATGGCTTTGGGCGGACCCATCATGTCTCTTCCTCCACACTCTAATATGTTGGGTAGCATTATTGATAATCTATGAATATTGTGTGGCTTGTCTAACCCTAATTAAATATATATGTATACGTGTTTATTTGTATCTATTGTTTATGATTGCAGGGTTCACGTCTCGAGGCGAATTATTACAAAGATATTTAATTGGTAAGATGTAACACTAACCCTAATTAGTTGCAATTGTGATTTTAGGGCAAATTAGGAAGGGGACATCACAAATAGGATGCTTCCCCCATTGGTAAGTCTATTATGGTAGCTCTATCTAGAAATCTAATTAATATGTATGGGGTGTGATCTTGTGGGATGGAGATGTTCCAGCATTATCATACAAGTGACTTTCATTTGCAGGCAATTTTAGTCTCCTATCTCTCACATATCCATCATAGAAGCTCGCCAATTCAACCATTATGTCACATGGATCAAAAACTTCAAGGCAAGCTTTTGAATTAGGCCCTTTGACTGTATAATTTTCTTGAATAGCATTATTCGAAACCATTTCAACCCCAATAACAACTCTTCATATGTCTGATATATGCAGAGATTGATCAATGTCATCAAAGTAATTTGACACATACAAAACAAATCATAGCAGCAAATATCATTTTGTCAAAAAAATTGGAAAACCAAAAGTATTAAGATATTTTGAAATAATCGGGAAAAAATCAGATTTAGAAAAAATGTAAGAAATTGTAGAAAATGAGCAGGCGACTTCTTTTAAAAACTTAAGGGCATTTACATAGCATGGAGATATAGAGAGGAAATAAAATAGAGTTTAACCCATGAATTGTAGAAAATATTTTTTGTTGTTTACATTCATATTGCTAATTACATAGGCAAATATTGCAGTCACGGAATACACCAAATTGTTGTCTAAGTCTGAGATCAAATATTAGCTCAGTCATGAGGCAACTGAGATCAAAATTTATCAGACGGTGATCCAGCCACTATTATGAATTTAGTAAAAGTGGAAAGCCATTTTGAAGTGATCCAAGACTTTCATTGTGATTGAGGCAAGGAGTTTTGTAGGGGTAGTTCAATATTTTAGAAAGTTTCTCAAATCATATTCCACAATTGCAATGCTTTATATTCCATAATGACAATTGTTAAGTACTTTATATTGGGTAGAATTCAACAAAAAGGCATTTGTTTAGTTGAAGTAAAAGATTAGCAAGCCACTGGTTTTGGCAATTCCTAGCTTACAACTACTACTTTAGGTGGAGACGAATGTTAATGATTGTGTTGGAGGCTGTTTTATAGCAAGTATGTGAGCTTGTTTGTTATTATTCAGATTTATTTCATGGAGCACTTTAGATATATTGCTCATATAATGGAATTGTATTTCTTTGTCTGAGCAAAAATTAAATATATGAATTACAAATTATAAACCATACAAAAAACATGTACATATTAAAAATTAAATAAATACATTGCAATTTTACATTATTTATAATCCATCATATAACCCTTTTTATCAGTATTCTATATTGATTTCAAAAAAAATCATACATTTATGCAGTGGCTTTTCCACTGATTCTTACACTCTTTTCCTATCACCAAAAAAGTCCTTTACGCAAAATTCATATTGTTTCTTTCCCCTAATCCATAAGCATCGAAATGTACATTCTATACTACTTGGCTCCAACAGCCTATATACTCTTATATAGTATATACTATACATTCTATATAGAAAAATTTACAAAAAACTAGCAGAATTCATTCTTTCTTAATTCTTTTCATCTGTTGTACCTCTCAATGGCCATCCTTCTTGAAGCTCCATTTTCTTTTCTTCATTGCCTCTTTCTTGATTTTTCCTATGTCCGTCTCAACGTTAGGCTCCTTCAAGTAGTCCTTAATATGCTGCCAGCCTGCCTGAGCTAGTGCCCTTCAACTCTCCTTATCTAAGGTTGAACTCCATAATCGAAATGGGCACAATAGCGGCTCAAATTCCGACACATAAAGCCAATCTCCACCCTTGGCCTTGAATCCTTGCCCAGGGCAGATATAATGAAAGCTCCCAGCCCATAGCACCATTCGCCTCTCACACATGAATTTACTATCCACCATGCGTCCTCTTTTCCACCCAATTTCAAGCACCAATCCAAAAACAACGATGCAATGTCTGCATTCATTTTGCACTTGTGTTCTGCTTGCATGAATTCATCCCCAAAGAGCATTTTCAACATTTGCAAAAACATTGGATCTTCACTACAAAAGACATTCTTCAATCTCCCCCAAAATGCCAAATGTTGCTTCTTTGTTCTAAGCAAGAAATTTGCCTCCATTCTGCCAACGAATTCCTCTCACCCCTGCACCCTTATCCATCTGCTCTCTCTCTCTACTCGCTCTGGTATTTCACCTATACACCTCTCTACAAAATGCCTTGATCACAACACTCTTCACCCTCTCCCCTTCCATTGCCCACCTTCGGCAATAGTCACGGTTCTGTCCAGAAACAAGAACAAAAATGTCGTTACGCTTCTCCACCCTTCTCATCTATTTTCTCCGTCGTGAATGCAATCTCACTTCTCCTACAAACCATCTGTTAACAAGCTTCATGTGCCCGTATTAACTCCTCCACACTAATTGTCATTAATGTGATGACATCATAAGGCCCACCACTTCATTTCATACCTCTTGATTGTCCCATCAAATGTCTTGAAAATCCTCCCACTCCAAATAATGATTGCACTTCAATAATTTCACTATCCAATTTGCTATTTCATATGCCACTTTATTCCCTGCTCTATAGGTGTGAGTTGATTTGAATTGTTTAAATGTAGAGATTTTAGCTCCAATTAACTTTATGAATATGTTGATCTTCCATACTTGTGATTTATCATTCATGATCAAGTTGATAATTATCTAAGAATCACCCTCTATGTGGAATTTTCCAATTTTCATCTTGCTCGCCAAGTTTATGGCAAGCAAGGCAACTTGTGCCTCCACTTCATTATTGGTCCCATCCTCCAATTTCTAAGCCCCCAAAGCCATTATTACCCTACCAATATCAAACTACACATCTTGCTCCTAGAGGGCCCGATTTTACTTTTGAGGCAATGTCAAAATTTATTTTGATCCAACCTTCCTCCTGTGCACACCACTGTGCATTCTTATCCCTAATCAAAGATAAATTAACCCACAACATCCCATTAACGGGAGGAATACTAAACATTGGCAACTTCTTCTAGATTCTATTATCAAAATGGCAGAAAGGAAATTTTGTCATATTCTGTCTAGCTGTTGTTGTGTTAACTAGTTCCGTTATGGCATTTTCCAATCTATTGAACATCTCCTCAAGCTTAGCTTCCTTCTCTTAAAAATATACTACGGTTTTGCTCCTTCCATATCTCCCATATCACCGCTGTCAGACATATCTGCCATATGCTTGAAAAAGTTGATTTCTTTGCGTGCTTTTTCCACCCTCTAAACATCTCCTTCAGTGTGGCTGGAAATAGAATACAGCAATCCAATTTTTGTAATATAAATTTCCAACACTAACTTGAATAATCACAATGTAGGAGTAAATGATCAACATTCTCATCACTCAGCTTACATAACATGCACCTGAATGGTCCTTGAAATCCAATCTTCTGGAGCCTTTCTCCTGTAAGAATTTGGCCTTTCAATGCCAACCAAGCAAATGATCCTGCTTTAGGGAGGCAGTTTTTGTTCCAGCATAACTGACTCAATTGGTGATTTTCAAGAAGAAATATGCAATGCTTATAATCGAAGTGTCAGTATTGCATTGAAGATGTGGTTGTTTTCAAGAGTGCCAGTGATGATAAACCTTGGGGTTTATGCATTGATTGGATGGAGAAAATGAACTGGGCTATCTTCCTGTCATATTAAGACTTTATCTATTTGCCAATCTGAAGCCAATACAAATGTCAATGAAATTGCATCTTGTTCTTCTACTTGTCCACCTACTGGTATCAATTCTCTTGCCTTGCTAGTGTTCTAGTGACTGACAGTATTTTTCCTGTTTCTGTTATATTTTTTTATACTATGACAGATTGCAGGTAACATCTTTTGCACTTTTACAAGTGTGTATTCACTAGAATCTATCAAGAGTGTGTAAGTTGGAATAAACAATTATGGCACTTCTTAGATGTTTTAATTTTGAGAGCATTTTTTCTCTACCCCAAGGGCTTAGTTTTGTCTTTATCTTTAAGATTAATATGTATATTATTTGAGGTTTATTCGAGACTATGATTTCATTTTTGTTCTAAACATTAATATTTTTTTTATCAGTAAACGGGAGCCCCTTCAGCTGCCAAACACTCCACAAATTCAAACCCACAAGCCCAATGGCCCAATGTAGGCACAAAGCCTATGAGCACAATGCCCCGGGGGGGGTTTAAACCTTGGTGGCAGCCTCACCAACGAAGTGTTTCAACCGCTGCTCTAAATGGGTCACCCCCTATCCATTCCAAATATTAATATTTATTATCTTCTTTAGCATTGATTTCATATTTGTTCTAAACATTAATTTTTTTTTTAATCAGTAAACGGCAGCCCCTTCAACTGCCAAACACTCCACAAATTCAAACCCACAAGCACAATGGCCCAGCGTAGGCACAAAGCCTGCAAGTACAATGCCCAAGGGGGGTTTAAACGTTGATGGCAGCCTCACCAACAAAGTGTTTCAACCGCTGCTCTAAATGGGTCACCGCCTATCCATTCCAAATATCAATATTTATTATTTATTATCTTCTATAGCATGAATTTTATAAAGTCAAATAGTCATTGAAATAAAGTCTCCAGTTTTGTAACATTTTGTATTTATGCATCCTCTTCTACGTTACCAAGGGTGAAGTTGACCACTAGTCTTGAATTTGTCAACTTATCCTCAGCTCCACATCATGTAACATTACTTGATTAGGATGAAAAGAGTCAGCCTTACTTTATCAAGAAGATTTATTTTTAAAAGAAAATAGCAACTATCAAAATAGATACAAAACATAAGAGAACTACCCAACACCAAATACAAAATTTCAACTCCAAGAGTTCACTCTTCACATTGGCAAGAAAATTAGATGTGCATTGGAAGTGTAGGGGTAGGCAAGTTTAATAAATACCCAATAATAAGACTTTTTAGACATATTTCCTTCAAATTATAGGGTAACAGAAATTCCACGGGACTTAACTCTTGCTGTCCGTGATACTATTACACGAATCGATTGCATTGGAGGCTTGATATCAATTCTTTATACTGAATTAAATGGAGCGATACATATAAAGTTATAAATGTTGGACGTGAGATAAGATTACTGAGAGGGGGGGTGAATCGGTAATCTACCAAATAAACCAACTTTACAATCACTTAACATTAATCACCATTCACAAGATTAACCTTAATAGCAGCAAGTGAAAATCATAAACATCCATGATCATCCACAAATTTGACACAGATTCATCTCGTGGAAACCCAAATAGGTAAAAAACCACGGTGGGGATTAGTACCCACTAAAATGATGTACTCTTTTGAAGTACGCCTTGCGAGGAGCTTAATCATGTTAGGAGTTTACAACAGCACTGTTAGGTGCTACTCGGTTAAGGGATTTACCTTAGGCCTGTTAGAACCTTTACCCTGTTAAGAGTAGCCTTGTTAGAGGACTTAAAACACAAGCTAATGTGTCACCTTGTTAGAGGATTTACAATAAAGATCTGTTAGGATCTACCCTGTTAGGGGATTTCTATTAGAGTTAAATATCTCTTTATTTACGTTTCTCTCTCTTTTGTAAATTTGTTTCTATTATAATGGTCAGTCTTCTTCCATGTTTCCATTTCTCTCTCTGTTCAATATGGAAACTTCCTTTTGTTTCTATTTCCCTCTTCAGAATGTTTCTATTTCTCTCTTTGTTCGTTACAGAAACATTCTCTTGTACACTTGTATATATATAGATCATTCTTGATCTATGTTTAATAACACATTCATTATTTTACCATAATATGGTATCAGAGCTATAGGTTAACTTTTTCAAAAAATTTGTAATCCGCCATTGAGTGGAAATTTTTGAAATAGTTTTAGTTCTTTTTCTTGGCTCTTGTGTTCGAAAATTAACATAATTTCTTTTTTGAAATTATTCAAGATTGTTAATTTTTCGAAATTTATCTGCTACCCCAGGGATCTTCCAGCGGCTCATTTTTTTTTAGCACACAATTTTGGGCCCATTAATGGCCACCTAGGGTTTCTGCACTTTCGACTAGGGTTTTGACCCTTCAGTTTCAGTCGAAAATTTATTTTTCTTGCAAATTCTTGGTGGGTTTTTCAAACCCTCAACTGGGTCATATTCAAAAAAATTTGGGTGCCTTGATTTTTGCGCCTCAATTTCTGTGCTAGCGGGTTTCAAATCTGACTTCAGATTCCTTCTGGGCTTTTCGAGCTTTCTTCTGGGTCTTCATTCATTTTTTTTAGGTCTTCTGTCAATCTGCCTCGGAATCTGTGCTTTGGATTCATTCGACGTCTTTTCAAATTTTTAATGGCGTCTGTCACTGACATTATGTTGGAAGGCAGTCCAAGATTTAACGACAAGAATTACCACACCCGGAAACTGGAGGGTCTCAGCTGGTTTTGATCCATTTTTCACCTCAAAAATCATGACTACTTCGTCTCAGCTCTTCTGTGTGCAACAAAGTTTTTTACTGCGGTTTTCGCAAGGTTTTCACTTCTCCTAGTGCCTTTTGAGGATTCACTTGCAGACTTTTGTTTTGAAGTTAGATTGACCATTAAGGGAGGGTATTAGAGTTAAATATCTCTCTATTTATGTTTCTCTCTTTCGTAAATTTGTTTCTATTATAATGGTCAGTCTACTTCCATGTTTCCATATTCTCTCTTTGTTCAATATGGAAACTTCCTTTTGTTTCTATTTCTCTCTTCAGAATGTTTCTATTTCTTTGTTCGTTATAGAAACATTTTCTTGTATACTTTTTATATAGATCATTCTTGATCTCTGTTTAATAACACATTCATTATTTTACCATAATAATTTCAACTGCTATAATTGTTAGGGAACAACAGCAACAATGATCTGCAAAATAGCACTACCTTTGCTTGATCAGATCCACTGAAGCACACAATCTCTTCTAAGCATACTTAACTCTTCCCTGGCTTGATCGCAACATGCACCTTACACTGCACTTGCACAACACACGATCAACACAATTTGCATTCAACTTCAACCATTATATAATGAACTATTAAGTCCACCGCCTTCATCAAATCCTAAAATGAAATTACAAAGCAACCTGCTCAAATCCAACGCGCCAAACAACAAAATTACATACACAAAACATATTTCCAAGACCGTGTCGGCCTACACAATGATTTACATATGAAATTGAGCCAAAGAGTCAAACACATTTTGACCATACTCAAACTTCCTCTAGAATCTTCTCCACAACATAACATCGATCAATGCGATGCCAAATCATCACCTCCAATCATGAATACACGTCACCAGATCGTGAATCATTCATCGTTAATCACCCCCGTATCGATACCGATCACCGATACAAGATTTATCAACTGCCGCTCAAGAACACAAACACTTAACCTGTTGAATAACATTGTCTCTACTCGCCAATTACTTATCCTTCTCACCGGTCACTCAAAGTAGTTGTGATTGCAACTGTAGCATCTGAACACTATTGACCACCATATCCTGTGACCGCGTCACAAGATACATCAGAGATTTGACAAGACATTCAAATCATTTATCACCTATCATTAATTGTTCTAGCAATTGTACTGTTATACTCCATTCGATTACAACTCTCACATTAACTTACTTCAGCAGTAGCGGTCATGCATTTGACATCCATAGACATACCTAAGTCTCCCCTAAAAATAGCAACCACTGAAAGTCACTAAAACTCATCATTCATCACAAATATGCTTGACAACATACTAAGAGCACAAAGTCAATAGTTGACATCAATTGACAATGACAATATCTGATCATCCTGTAATCAAATCACTATGTCATCACCAAAACACACTTACCATCACTGCATCAGATATGCCAACAATAAACTAACTCGTTTTTGTTTTGTATGGGTATATATTGCATTAAGGACTACCAAAATTGTGTTGACTCTCATTGTAGGTTGATCCATTGTGGTTATTAACGTCATTTTGTCCTATCCACTGCTGATATGATCTTACTCAAAATATCTATATCATTCGTATCTATTTTTGCTCAGACTGCTCACAGCCTTTCTTTTGTACACAGCTAACAATCTTTGCTTTCCCACAGTTATATCATGTATGCATAGGTGAGCTGCTTAACTTAGCCAATATGTAATACAATTTTCTTTACTTACTATAAAGGGAGAAAAGAAAGAAAAACCTTTCTTTAAAATTATTTGAACTACTTCTAAGACAAAATAAGGAAGCATAATGCAAGAACAATTAATGAAAAGGAAGTAAGGAGTAAGTACTAACATATAATGTGAACACAACTGTGATAACCATTATGGATACTCCAGCAGGATGTGAAAATCTATCCAGAAGTTTTCTTGCAACAAATACACAGAATATTGCTACTGGAGCAAGGATAAGAAACATTGTTAAAAATAGTGACCTCACATCTGGTCCAAATATTAGCCTTCCACCAAAGATAAATTTCTGCATCAAAAAACAGGGCCTAGAAATCAGTGAAGATTGACATGCAACAACTAGCCAAAAGAGAACATACAAAAATCATATGCCCTGGTCTCAAAATTGAAGGTACAAAATATCAAAGTAACAGAGCAAACATTTGCTGTATAAAGAACGGTATAACCATAGAGCAGAAAATAAAGATAGAGCCCTGGTTCAAGTAATCCATAGGTAAAGGGCACTTAAGCAGTCATCAGCAAAGGCCCAATGAAGGCATCAGAAGATAAGCTTTTTGATATGGATGCATGAAATGACAACTATTGAAAAAACGCTACTGTTAAGATTCAGTATAGGAGGGTGTGGGAATTACCTCCCAATGACCAGACGATTACTAATGTTAGCACTGTCATGAGAAATTAAAATTTTCCCCTGGCCGAATAGAGAAATCTATAACTTCCGGAGAATACAGGACTGGCAGAATAAAAGTTGGCATCCCAAGGAAAGGCTTGCTACCTCTATTTGTATGTCTGAGGCGGTTCCATGAAAAATTATCACTTCAAACACTGCAAGAATTAAAGATATTTTACAGAATCTCAGAGTTGCCACTGTTTAGGAAGGATATTTTGAATTTCAGCAGCTGCAAAATATTTAGTCATAAGTTTTCACAAAGGCAGCTAAAAAAAATTTATTGAGTTATATCTTCCATCTCTCACATGACCATTTTTCTCCAAATTGCTCCTAAATCTACTCATCAACACCTGCTGAGAATATTTAGAAGCCCCCAGGCCCTGGAAACAGTAAGAAAACATTTCTTGCAGTCACTCCCAAATCCTTTGTTTAAAAATTAAAAATTACAATTTTTTTCTCAGAAAGGATAACCTACCAATCGAATGAGTGGAGCTTGTTTAATTTTTGGGGGGGCAGGTGCCAATGGCCATATTATGCAGCAGTAAAACTGTGCAATGAAAGATGAAATCTAAAATTGCCAGGTGGGTGCTGCAAACTTTTAGTCCCCTCTCCAACTTCCATGGAAAATCTCTATCCTTTCAAACTAGATGCTCCAAAATTTTAGCTATGAACTTCAAAAATTGCAATTCTCTATTAACAACATCTTGTGGGACCATGGGAAACACAATTAGGAACCATAGCCCCATTGTTGGAAACTCACCCTGATACAGCAACAGAGATGTCTGGATCAGCCAAACTTTCTTCTAATAACCATTAGTTTTGCCCCAAATCCAATGAATAATACTAAAGAAGATCTAAAGCCTTGCAAAATATAGCTGGACCGCATTTTCCACTGCTGCATAGATCCAATTGCTCCATACCACAAAATGTAGCAAAACTCACCTATCCAACTAGGATTACACAAGACGGCCAACCTAAGGTTACACTAAATTAAAAAAACTGCAGCATTTCAACCCAGACAAGATGCAATAGCGTATTCTATTGCAAGTGAGATTTAAACCTCTGCTGGAGATAGGATTTATAAGGTCGGAAAAATAAAAGTGTTGTAGACAAGTCGTAGAGGGTCTTAGTTTAGTCTTTAGATGCGGATTTGTAGCTACCAGTGATTAGTTTCGAGTTGTCGTGGATTTTGAATAAACCTAGAATAACAACTAAATGACCGTACAAATTCCATACAAAAATCAAAAGCCCTTATTTTCTGCCGAACTTTAACTACATAAACGATGGCAACTTTGTAATTGTATCCGGCGAACCCGTTTAAAAATAATTTGTCTGATTCCACAGAAATGGCAAGAAAACCCAAACACTGACAGATAAAATAAACAGAAGTAAATACAAAAATTTACTTACATTACTTCCTTTCCATGCTTGATAAACGCGCTGTCGGCCCGTAGCCTGGTCCATACTATACCCCTCGGCCGGGTCAGGAATCCGGGGAGTAGGAGCTCCATACATCTCTATCGGAGCCTGATTTCCCAAACCGCATTCAAAAAATATATAATTTTACAGGCTTCAAAAGCAAGAGATGCGCACTAGATTTCCTTTCACAAAATCGTTTTTCCTACTCGTTACCCGCCCGACGCCTCGAACACGCGGCCTCCATTAAAACAAACCCCGAGGCATCGGAACAGCGCGTATACAGCACCAATCTGCACAATTTTAGGTTCGTTGAAAAGCGCAGAAAAAGCAGATCAGGGATCACAAACGGCCGTTCTAAGATTGTAAGACTACTTTTCTTTCCACAGATCATGTAAGTACAGCTTGCCCCTTTAATCTCTGCAAACCCTCCCTCAATGTTCGCGTGTGTTTTTAACAATTTCTATGGATTTGCCTGCTCAAACACCCCAGCATGAGAACATGGGTGACAGGCTCGCTTAAATCCGCCGCCACGTCATCGGCGACGTGGCACAATTTTTCCCGTCTCGTCTTACTTTTTTAAGCCCAAAATGCCTTCTAGTGATGACGGGGTCAAGTTAAGAATTGTTGTTGAGCTGACGTGGAACAACTGATTCGTACATGTGAGTTGACTGGTTCGTTATTACTTGTCTGCCGTTGGTCACCGGTCAGGAGTCGATTGTCTACCGGCTGTTTCCGGTCAAGTGGGGCCCATGCCAGTTTGCCCGACAGCCTAAAGTCGCTGTAGGAAATAGTTAGAGGCAAATTTAGAAAAAGTTGTAATAAAATAAAAAAATGAATCTTTGTTAATGAGCGTTTACCTTGACTAAACGTTATGTCCGTCAACGTCGCAAGGAAATTGGCTTATGTTCAAATTTAGAATCCAAATTTAACCTTTTTTATTATTATTATCATTGATGGTGAGATGGATAAATCTAAGTCCTGCCAAAAAGTGTTAGACATTGGAATATTTAGTTGTGGAAAATATTAATGTTTAATTTTTTTTTTCAAATAATTTTTTAGTTCTAGTTTATTAGTTCCTGCCACAAGCAGGATATTATAGCATTCATTGTAATGCTACTGTTTTTATTAATTGCCCAATTAGAACATTGTATTTTTCAACACCTTTTTCATTGATATAGTTTTAATATATTTTGACTTTTGTATATTTTTATAGAAATTATTTATTTCTAATTTTAT
>MU226990.1:1159952-1171826 GCA_018584345.1 Thuja plicata
ATATCATTAATTACTTGAATATGATACTGTAATAGAAATCTTCATTTAATATTTACTATTTAATATTTAATGTTTATCTATAATTAATGATTATATTTACTATTTAATATTTAATGTTCATCAAGCCGAATCTCGTAAGGCTTAATCTTTAGGACTTAGGCAGGAACTAGACGCTATGCGTCCTTGTTTACATTTATTTTTAATTAATTGCATTATGATAATTGTTTGTATTTGAATTTAGAAAAGAAACTTGACCTCTTTTTAACAATTCATGTTGGGATACATAAATCTAAGGGGTCATCTTTGATAGATTTTGTAATTTGAGTAAAAAATGTTAGAAACTAAATTTGATTTTGATTTTGGAAAATATAAGTGTTTATTTAATTTTTATTGAAAAAAATTAATTTTATTTCAAATTAATTAAATAAATGGGTTGCAATTAATTGCATTAATAGATGGGAATGATGAAGCTTGTACACTATTGTTACTTGGCTAAGTTAAAATGTAAAGTGAGTAGGTATTTAGTTAATGGAATAATAATCGGGATGAAAATTTGATAGTTGTTTTTTATAAAAAGCAGCAGCAAGAGGGTGTTGGCCCGTGGTACAAACATAGCACACTAGATACACATTAACAACATATTAATCGTAACCAGAGCACATAGCAGGGCAGAGCAGAACAGTAAGTCTACCCCTATCAAAAACTAGCTTAAGAAATTCAGAGCACCACCACCACTTATCATCAAAACCAAAATTACCATAGTCCAAAATGGAGTACTTAGCAAAAAAGCTAATATTCGCATCGTGCCACGCAAGGTTGTAAATAAACGTAATAGTCTTAGTCCTAAGGCTATAGCAGAAAAAGTAAAAATAGCCCCTGGGGCTAGCATAGTTATCCAGATAACAACACATAAAAACTATCAGTTGCCTTTCCACAACTGCTTTGACATGAGAATGTTTGCCCACTCCTCCTGAAGGAACTTGAAAAGCTCCCGAGCATCATCTTCCTCGGCAAGGTTACCTCCAGAGTCCTTCTCATGGAGCAAACAGAGGGTGGTAGTGGAGGCGTGCATGACTTTGAGCGCAAATTTGCTAACATCTCTAAGACGGTTGTTTAAACCCGTCATTTCCTCCTTCAACTGAATAATTGTCTTCTCCATATCAGCAATTTAGTGTTTAAACTTATCCACCACACCACCTGAGCCCACATTGTTTTTCTTGAGCCCTTCCACGGCGGCATTACTCAGGTTCATTTTACTTTCAGTTCACTTTTTTTTTGTCGGACTCCACCGAGGTCTCCTCTCTTTTCACCATATTATTTATAGTCTTTTTCCCCCTCTCTTTAGCCAGTCTGTAAGAGCAGTGGGTCTGGCACTGTTGGGTGTCAACATCTCCCTCCAAAATAATATTAAGGACATTGCTTTTAGCTTTTTTACTAGGGTGGAGGTCAGGGGCTTTCGGGATCCTCTCTTTTATTATCCCCCGAAGAATTTGGGGCTGGGTAGGCTTCAAAAGAGTCGGGGCTCGTGGAAGGGTTTTTATCGCAGCATTCTCCCAACGACCCAAAGGGAGGAGGGAGGAGGTCATGATCCTAGGACGCAGAAGGCAAGGGGTTGGGCTACTGCTAGGTGACAATTAGCACATAAATGTTAGGTGGTGGACAAAGGGCACGGTGGAAGTTGTAGAGCCAAAACATTAACCCCTGGTGGAGGATTACCTATTTTTCCCAGGGCCTTAGCTTCCACCACATCACCGACATTACTTTCCATAGAGTGAAGTAAAGAGAAAGGAATATAAATTAAATCATTATGCCTAAGATGATTTGGGAATGGGAGATGGTAGTAGTAAAAAATATCATACTGACCCTCCAGCGTAAAATACTTGATGATGATCTTGCACATATTTGGCTAGAATTTTGGCAGGTCTTCCGCACTATAGGCATCTTTCTTGTGGACAGGTTTCTCATCGAAGCCACTGAAGAACTAGTCCAATCCTGCCTGGTCAAGGGTTTTTCTGGCCTTCTTCCATTTACGACCAGTGGTGGGGAGCCCAATGACTTTTCCAATGACATCTTCATTGATTTTGAATGTAATGTCATTCATCGTGACTCTCCTTTCATTCCAAGTCGCCATAAATTGGCAGGATATCGTCTCATCAAAACTAGTCATATTCTCCATACAGTAGAGAATTCCCCCTTCCTTGCAAAAATACATCACCATATGGTTGGTTTTGAATTCCTCCTCGATTTTGTCAGGCTCAATTCTCTGCCTATCGCCACCCATATTTAGACCATTGTAGAATATTATAGCTTTCCAGAGCATGTAAGAAACACCAAGAGAAAACAACCCAATTTCACTAAAACAATTTAAGT
The DNA here is from genome assembly GCA_018584345.1 of Thuja plicata. Classification (NCBI taxonomy): domain Eukaryota; kingdom Viridiplantae; phylum Streptophyta; class Pinopsida; order Cupressales; family Cupressaceae; genus Thuja; species Thuja plicata. The sequence goes on from MU226990.1 coordinate 1,162,323, forward strand.
GCAGAGAAGAATAACCCCAGTTCTCGGCTAAGATAAAATTAGCGCAGTGGCGTAGTAAATAAGTAATTCGCCCATAAATGATGTAATAATTTACGTTGTAATTGAAATGCATGCCATGTTGAACATCTAGGACACATGGGTATATTGGCATGTGAGGGGCTTTCTGTGAGCTGTAATGTTTATCATGGAAATACACACCAAATCTAAGATAATTCGTCATAATGAGAAAATTCCATAAATTTAACTTTTTTGATATGGTGACAATTTAAATTGTTAAACATACCCTTTGTCCTTAGGTACTACCACATACTCCTCATGAAACCCCCACTTTCCTTTATATTAGGGAGGCTGCATAATAAAGAATGATTGTAGTTCCAACTCATCCTACCTGTGAGCATAAGATCCCTGTCACTGGCCAGCTGGCAGGTGTTAGAGTCGTCAAATTTGAAATTTGAAATTCTAGTGGTGAAACTAAGGGGAGTGGTGAGCCCATCCGTGCCAAGACGAGGTTATCTATAGCATTGGGTTTTAACCATTTTAGTGAGTCCTATTGCCAGCACTCTCTTCCTGCCAAATTAGGCCTTGAGTAGACTTAGGGAGCTGCCAGACAAGATACCAACAACATCCATGGAATCCGTAACAGAATTCCCTTCCCTATAGATGTGGATTATCTTGGCCTCCTCTAGGCTGCCCAAGAGACCAAGGATGTGTTTTTATTTGATTCAGACTGTTGGTATTACAAATTACTGACTATTGTGGTGCAGTGATCAGGAGTCATTTATATTGTTGTCATTGATGTCAACTAAGTCTGTAGAGTGGAATTGAGTGAATATCAGTCATACCTGGTAAAGAGAAGGTATAATCGGTAAGATGGTATACTGAATTTTGGTTAAGTTCAGACAATTGGTAGACTATGCAAACATTATTTTGGTGATGGTCATGATATATACATAATTATGAGGAGCGGTCACAGATAAAGATTCAACAAGTTCACATTGCAATATGGTTCCAACCACATCACATTTGGTTGAGCGGTGATAAAGTTTTGAGTGACACGGACATTAAGATAGGTAGAAATTTTATGTTCTTGATCAACCGGTCAGTAGATCACATAGCGGTGAATGGTAAAGTGTATGCGATCATTTCTAATGATGTGATGACGTGGAATAAAGGTTATATATCCAATGTATTGGTATTTACATGATCGATGCAAGCATTTAAGACAGATTCAAGGGATCACATTGGAAATGTGAAAATGAGTTAAGTTATCTTGGAGATATAAACTTGCAGATCTTATCCTAACCTAACACGATCATGGTAAATTGTTTTTATCGTCGAGATTATCAATTAGACACATGGAGCTTTCATGCAAAATTAATTTGAAGATCATTTTCAAGTCGGTGCAAATTGTTTATTTAAGAAATCAAAGAGAGAGTTAAATGTTGTTGTTACAAGACTTGTTGTTGTTGAAAAAATTTTGGTGATTAGGATTTTATGAGTTAGAGATCATAAAGTAGAGTAGAGAGTACAAAGTATGAAGAGCTTATAGGATCTGTTAAGCAATCAATTTTACATTCAGATCATTTATCTTGTTGTCTTCCTAACAGTTGCAATAGGTCAAAATCCTCTCACAAGGTGAACTCTAACAAGGTCTTTTTGTAAATCCTTTAACAGGGTGCCTTCTTTATTTAGGTTTTAAATCCTCTAACGAGGTAGATCATAACTGATCTTATTGTACTCTTAACAATGTACTAGTCACTTTTAACAGGGTGAACCCTTAGAAAAGGTATTGTAGCTCCTAACAAGGCAAACTCATATATTGCAGTTATTGGGCTTGTGGGTGTCATCCCCACCGTGGTTTTTTCCCTCTTACAAGGGTTTCCATGTGAAAATTATTGTGTTGTATATGGAATTTGTGGATTCTTGTTACTACAATTTCATTCATATTTGCATCAATTACTTGGTTTATAGGTTTGGAAAGCATTGTAGTAGTTATTTTGTTTCGAAGTTGAATTAGTTAAAGATCCTTTTTGTATTGATTCACCCCCCCTCTCAGCACCTATCATTCTCATCAATTGATATCAGAGCTTAGGTCCTCTTGGTGACAAGTATAACAGCTTAAGGTAAAGATCAATTATCATGGAGGAGTATGGGTATGAGATGCAACTTGATAATGCAAACAAGATGATCAAGGAGCTAAAGGAAAAGTTGAGACATTCTCTTGCAAAGAGGAGAGAACTTGTTGATTAACTTAGTAAATCAAGACTACATAGAACAACTATCTGAAGGAAGTACATCTAAAGAATCTGAAGAAGTAGTAGCAAATGTGTTGGAAAAGAATAAGAATCTTAAATAATATATGGCTAATCTAAAAAGAGAACTGGAAAGTTAGTCTGTCAAGATGTGTGAAGACCTGGAAGAGAAAAGGAGTGCAGTAGCCACCAAGAAAATTGTTGAAGATGCCTTTAATAAAAAGAGTGAAGAGCTTGCCAAACTAAGATAGGAATACACCCAATATTAGCGTCAAATGCAGGATACAGTTACAGAGAAATTTCAATCATTAGTTGAGAATGAAAAACTAAGGAAGATGAATGAGTCATTAATGAAAGAACTAGAAACTGAGAAAGAAGCAAATGAAAAACTAAGAAGATACAATGAAATCTCACAAAAAATTGATGATCAATTGAAGAGTCAAAAAAGACATAGAGACACAATCGATCTAGGTCATTCAGCAGAAGGAGCATTCAAAGTTGGCGAATCCTCTAATGTTGAACCTAAGAAGGCATAGAAATATCAGAAGGTAGATCCAATCAATCTAGGTAAGAAACCTAACAAACCTACTTTCTATAACTATGGAAAGTTTGGTAATATTGTAAATGTGTGTAGAAGCATACCGATGAATAGACCCTACTCTTTTAATGGTTATTGTTACAATTGTCACAAGTATGGTCATGTTTCATGTGAGTGTAGATCTATCAGTAGTTCCAACAGTGGTAACTTTGATGGATACTATTTTTCATGCAATAAGTATGGACACAAAGTTGAAAATTGTAGGTCAAGAATTTTTGCACCTATGTCCCCTACTCCACCGGTGAATACTGTTAGAAGGGAAAGACAAATCAACACAACATGTTTTTTATGTGGAAACTACAGACACCTTGCAATGAGTTTTAGAATGAGAACTATGAGAGGTAATACTAGTCATTGGGAATCAACTGGCAAAACATATTTTGTCTGTCATATGATAGGTCATATAGAAAAAGACTGTCAGTTTAAGAATCAATCACCTCATCAATCTGAATATGGAAAAGGAAAGTAGGTTGCTAATATTGATGAAGTCGGAAGTGATATGAAGATGACTTGGATAAAGAAAGGAGAATTGAATTCTTTTGAGTTTACTAAGAACTCCACAAGTTCAGGAAATGTGGAGGTTCCATCGGTAAACTATGCATACAATTTTCTTAGGGGGGAGCATGTAAAAGACAAATTCATTATCAATCCCCTAGATTCAAAGAGCGGTAAATATCTATATGCACATTATGGTGTAATTTTGTATGATTTTGTAGTTTGATATTTTGCATGGATGACACTGGGATTTCAAGGTCAAATATCTATTTGAGAGTGTTTATTGCTATTGGTTGAGCACCAACCGATGATTAAGTGTTAAGCACTAACATGTCACTATTTTTATCGTTGATGTATGCAATGTCTATTTCTCTAGTGGTATATATAAAGAAAAAAGTAACTTCTTTCCACACTTGTCACTTTCACTTGAAGAAATCGAAGAACTATCTTGAGACAATGTGTGCATAGCTACATTTGTGATTAAGATCTAGTGACTATTTCATATTGATTTTTCGAGGAACTCTAACCTGTGCAATGCAAGTTATCATTTCGGTCAGAGGTCAAAATTGTGTGTTGTTATAGTTGATTGTAATGGTAGAGAAAATTAACTCGCCTATTCTGATGAACATTTATGAGGAGCCTCAACTCGTATTCAAATTTAATTCAAGAAAAGTTGTTGAGTTAGATATGTTTGGTGCCCTATCTGCTATTCCTCATGGTGTGATATTTATTGAAGATGTATGTTCTTACATTCATTATAGAATTGAAGATTTGGGAGCTAAAGTAATTCAGAAATGATACAAGGATCTGTGTATCAATGGAAAATTGAAAGCCAAACACATTCATCTACAAGGAAAGGGTTTGACTTATGTTGTGGACATTCCCACATAATTTCATCCTGATTGGATACATTATGTGTTGATAAGAGTGCATGATCCATTCATATGGATGGATAAACAAACAAGATTTCAAAAAAATTGATTAGCAGGGTTACAAGTTTTTGAGCACAAGGTTTGAAATGCTCATTAAGAACAGTGGCTATTCATTTGGTCACTGAACTTACCAAATCCAAACTAGACAGGAGAGCAATGACTATTGAGCATATTGCAGATAAGGAAGTGTGTTTTGCATCTATGGTGATAGGATATAGAGTTTATCAGTCAAGTTGAATCAACAGTGTGCCTGGTGGAGCTATTCATGATGCCTATCAAATTGTGAAGGACAACTCAACTTATGATCTATGGGAGATGATAAGAAGTCAATTTTCGGTGAATATAGAAAGGATCAAAAGAGACAAGAGACAATCATTGAAGTATGGAGCTCTATTGGTATGTATGCTTTTCTATGTCCAATTTTTTTTTCCTAGTAAAGGAAATGTTACATGGTCAAGGAACAAGTTGATAGTTATGCTAATCAGTGAATTTATAAAGGAAATGGGGAATAACTTCAATAAGGTAATGTGGGGTTATTTCAAAGATTTCCAATCTAGAATGCATAAATGAGAAAGGATTCCAGCTATCATTATAGAGAAGTACAAGAGTGATATTTTTTTTCTTGTAGACATCGATTCATGTATTGTACAAGTTTTCGAACCTAGGTCATGTTGGATTCCTCCTATGGGTTATGAAGTTGAAAATGATATAGTGACTTTGCAAGTTGATGAGTTGTTGTCAAAACTATTAGATAAAAAGGTGTAGATATTTGGAACTTATGATGAATTAGTTTCTAAAATTCAAAAGGAATTAAAGAAACTAGTCATTGAGAGAAAAACTAGAAGGATGATATATACTTAAGAACAAAAGTTTGGAAGTAGTGATGCAGGAACATCTCGCACTACCTGCAACCCTAAATATAGCTGAGAGAAAACATAGAAAACCATCAATTTAGTCTGAAAGAGAAACTTCAAGGAAGAAAAGACAACAAACTTCTACTCCAGAGAGAATCTATAAGAAAAAGAGAAGTTAAACTGATGAAAAAGGAACAAAGTTAGTTAAAGGTACCTCTAAACAAAAGAAGAATGGTGAGACAAAGTTGGCCTCTCATATTGATAATATTGTAAAAGGTATTGTTGACAATGGTAGACTTGCTACTATTGTTAACAGGGTTCCTCGAAAGAAAAAAATGGTTGAGTTATGGTGTTGTTGTTAATGTGTTTAGAATTGCATTTATCTTTTGATTGTTAAAGGTTAAAGTTTGATGTATATGGCATACAAGTGATTCCCCCCCTCTCAGTTGTACTGGTGGACTGTTATAACTAACAATTGGTATCAAAGCTTGTGGTCCTTTGAGAGAAAGCTTAACAACTTGAGGTGGTCCTAAAGATGTCATTCTACAAGAAGGAAAGCCCAAACTTTGATCCTAAAAACTTTTATAGTTGGAAGAAAAAGATGATAACTCATCTGTTGTGTTTGGGAATTGACTGCTGGATGATTACAAAGAAAGATGAGCAGGTCAAGCCTGAAGATGAATTAGAAAATACTAATGAAGATGAAAAGAAGTTGTTTTCTTGTAACATGGTTGCAAGAGAAGAATTGACTAGTGTGCTCTCTGAAGGTGAATTCACAGAGGTTAAAGATTTGTATTTTGTGCATAAAATTTGGTCAAGATTAGAAGCACTATATGAAGGAGATAAGTTTACTAAGCAGGAAAAGTTACAGAATTGGAAGACAAAGATGGAAATCCTAAAAATGAGAGATGATGAGAATGTTAGAGCATATATATAGAGGGTTACTGAGGTTGTTATAGGTATTAGAAACTCTGGAGGCACCTACAGTGAAGAAGAAGTGATCACAAAGATTCGTAGATCTTTACACCTATTTACAAAACTAAAGTGTAAGTGGTAGAGGAGATCATACCTTTGATGGAGAACTTAAACAAAGAGATGTTGATTGGAAAGTTAACTACCTTTGAGGCCACAAAGTTGGGAGATTCATTGCCTAAGGTAGAAATAGCTTTCAAGGTGACTGTGTATAAAAAAAGACTTTATCAGGTCTTTCGAGCACCAGCAAAAGTGACTTACGAGAAGAGCTTGGTGAATATGTTGATGATTGGGAAAAGATACATGAAGAAGAAAGGAAGTTAGATGAAATTGTGGGCCTTATCAAAAGTAGAGAAAATAGAGGCAAGGGTTAGTTTGAAGGAAAGTTACCACTGGATTTTTTTTCATGCAATAAGGTAGGTCATTTTGCATCTAGATGTACTACAAGGGTTCCTAAACATAAACATAAGTTTCATAGACCTAATTACTCCAAAGATAAGGAATGTTACTATGATATTGAAGGTGTTTCTGATGATGATGCTGTGAATTATGATGAAATTGGATTTATTTCTATTAAAGATGATGAACCTATTCATGAAGAGAAAGCCCTAGTTTCACATGTTAAAAAGAAATTTGAATGGATCATAGAAAGTGGTTGTTCACATCATATGACTAGTGATAGAAACAAGTTTGTTTAGTTAACTAAATATGATGGTGGTGTAGTTAGATTTGGTGACAATACTCCTACTTTTATCATTAGAGTGGGATCAATTTCTCTTGATGGTAAAACTAATACTGATGATGTATTTCTTGTTGATGGACTTAAGCATAACTTACTGAGCGTTGGACAACTTGTAGAAAAGGGTTATCATTTGAAGTTCAATGATGGGAAATGTTCTATCAGAAGTTAGATAGGATATTTGATCACATCTAGTACTAAGTCAAGAGATAATGATTTTGAGTTGAATACTATAGAAATTTCTTGTTTTGTTGTGAAGGTTGATGACAGTTGGTTATGACATAGAATATTTTGTCATATAAATTTTGATAACATTGTGAAAGAAAGTATGACAAATTATAAGAGATCTACCGAAGATTGTGAAACCTTCTAACACTATGTGTAGAGAATGTGTGATGAGGAAACAACCTAGAATCAATTTTAAAAGCAAATCTTACTTAGCAAAAGGTAAGTTGGATATGGTGCTTATAGATCTATTTGGTTCTACAAGAACAAAATCTTACTATGGTGAAAGATATTTCATACTTTTTTTTTATGACTTTTCTAGGATGAATGATGTGGGTTGCATTTATTAGAGAGAAATCTGAGTTTTTTTATAAGTTTAAGATTTTCAAAGTAAAAGTTGAGAATGAATCAAGTTTGAAGATAGAATGTTTAAGATCAGATAGAGGTGGAGAGTTTACTTCAGATATGTTCAATACCTACTGCAAAGAGAATGGAATACACAGACAAAAATTCACTCCTAGGACACCACAACAGAATGGGATTATAGAGAAAATAATAGAAATATATTGGATGTTGCCAGAACTATGTTTCTTGAAGGAAATGTATCACATGTTCATTGGAGAGAAACTGTTGATACTATTGTTTACACCTTGAATAGAATTTAGATCAGAGAAGGTAATGATAAGACTCCTTATGAACTATGGTTTAATCATGCTCCCATTGTGAAATATTTCAAAATATTTGGTAGTAAATGCTATATCAAAAGAGAAGATGAGATAGCAAAGTTTGATGCCAAAAATGATGAAGGGATCTTCCTTGGTTATTCCACTAAGAGAAAAGCTTATAAATGTTTCAATCTAAGATTGAGGAAGATAATTGAAAGTGATGACATGTAACTGATTGAATCTTTGATAATGTTAAGTTGAAGATGATGCAAGACATTAAATCATTTAATGGTTGTATTGTCATTGATGTCAACTTGATATCATCTGTACGGTCATGTACATAATGCCAAAGACTTCAGAGAATCAATAGAAAAAAGATTATACTTTTAGCAATTCATAAAAGTCAAGTATTCACTAAGTGATAGACAACACTGACAGAGTGCACACCATCGATAAAGGCAGAGAAAAAGTCATAGTGATAACCGACAAGCAGAAAACAATATTGCCTGACAAAGCAAAATCACAGGATGCTCGACGAGCTAAAAATAGAGTTGCCCAATGAGCAAAATCCAATGATGCCCGACGGACGGAGATCCTAAAGCTAATTGGAGTTACACTGATGGAACTGGCATTTGTCACCGACGACAAACTGCAGAATTGACCAACAAAATAGAGAGTTCAGAAAATGACAAAATATCTAGTTGGCAGAGTTTAAGGATAGACTTAACTGGTTGTTTTATTTGACCACAGTCAAGTAATTGATTTAAAGAAGATTTATACAATTGGAAAGAAGATAACTACGAGATAAATTAGGAGTTAAATCCGTAAATCAAATTGGCTGGATTGTTCTTCACGCCAAGAATCAAGGAATATCGTGTCTATATAAGAGACAAGCATATTTCATTTCTGTAATCACTAAGAAAGCAATCAGATACACAGAAGGGGAGTGAATAGAAAGAGGATGCTGAAGAGAAACTGATGAAGGATAACTTCATTTAGTCCTGATCAATCAAGCTAAGGGAGTGCTAAATAATTTTGCAGACACCGACGAACAGTGAAGCACAACATCACAGAGCAGAAAGTGTGGAGCACAAGGAATTGAATTGATACATTGATTAGAGAGGTATTGTACTTCAATAGATCTGAAAATTTGCAATTCAAAGTGGCATTAGAAACATGTCATAATGTTTCAGTTTAACCATTGAAGCATCAAGTCTCTTAACAGAGCAGGACTTAACCGTCTTCTATAATTGAGGTATATCCTAATAGATTGCCAAAAAGGTTGATTCATGAAAGTAGCATTGAATTTTCATAAAGCCTATTGACGGCCTAAGAAGAAGGTTGATTCAAGGATGGTAGCAAGATTTGTCTAAAGCCTATTGACAGCCTAAGAAGGTTGATTCAAGGATGGTAGCAAGATTTTTCTAAAGCCTATTGACAGTCTAAGAAGGAGGTTGATTCAAGGATGGTAGCAAAATAGATGCCAGATACTAAGTGACAACCTATATGTGTGTGTGTGTAAATGGGTACCTGTCAGAATAGACACAAACACTCAATAAATCATTATGTTAGCATCAAGGGGTTAGTAAAAGCATGAAAAGCATAAGAACCCACTAAAATCGACTTATTGCCTGCTAACTAGGAAGAGTGTGACCAACAACATATCAGCCCTCAGAATATGCTATTGAATCAGTGACTAATACAACCTAGCATGAAGGATTTTGATTAAAAACAAGCTAAATGATGATAAAAGCATGCATTTTAACTCTAAA
>MU226990.1:1189134-1204250 GCA_018584345.1 Thuja plicata
TATTAAATTGATTAAAAGAATTATGCCAAGCAGTAACAGGGTCGTTTGGACATAAATCGAGGGTATGATCACACTTAGGGAAAATAGGGTCTATAGTTGCAACAGACCAAATTCAGGTGGTTACAATATGTATAAAATCCTCTAACAAGGTTGCACTTAACAGTGTGTTTGTAACCTTTAACAAGGTTGGCTCCTAACAGGGCTCACTTTAAAAGAGTGAAAATTTGGGGTACCAGTCCCAGTGGTTTTTCCCTTAACAGGGTTTCCACGTTAAAATACATGTGTTATGTGTGTATAGTTTATTACTTTATTGTTTTACATTTCACATATGCATTTCTGGATTGATTGGTAGACTCTACATATTTATTGATTATCAGTAAATAAGTTTTGCTGCTTATCAGTTATCAAGGAGAATAAGGACAGACAAGGTAAACCGACATACAGTTAATTATTATAAGTCTTTCAAGGCATGCATCTTGTAGGGACTTAATAATCTAAGGTGTATTGATTGGTGGATTAAAGTTTAAAGGATAAATTTTTGAGGCCACTAATTCACCCCCCCCCTCTCAGTTATTACTAACAGAAAGTACTAATGTAAGGATTGATGAGAAGTTTCAGATTCAGGAAAAAATATATAACTGTAGTCAAAATTCAGATAATATGGAGATTACTAAAAATAAAGAAGAACCTTTTGAGGTTGATCATGAGATTGAGGTATGTTTGAATGATTCAAATGATTCTATTGAAATTCCAAAGACACCAAGTTATGTTCAGAAAAACCATCCTGAAAATCAAATTATTGGAAATGAAAACAAAGGCATGATGACAAGATCTAGATTAAGAAATGAGATTTATTTGATTTCTCAAGTAGAACCTAAAAATACTAACGATACATGTAGAGATGAATCTTGGACTAAAGCAATGTAGGAAGAATTGGAATAGATAACGAAAAAATAAAGGTATGTTAAGAAAAAACATCCTGAAAATCAAATTAGTGGAAATGAAAACAAAGGCATGATGACAAGATCTAGATTAAGAAATGAGATTTGTTTGATTTCTCAAGTATAACCTAAAACTATTGATGAGACATGTAAAGATGAATCTTGGACCAAAGAAATGCAGGAATAATTAGAACAAATGAAGAAAATAAACACTTGGGAATTGGTTCCTAGACCTAAGGACAAGAATGTTATAGGGACTATAAGATATTTTAAAAACAAAAAGAATGAAGAAGGAATGATTGTAAGGAATAAGGAGATACTAGTTTGTAAAGGCTACTCGCAACAAGAAGGCATAGAATTTGAAGAAATATGTGCTCATGTTGCTAGGCTTGAGACAATGAGATTATTTATTGCTTATGTTGCACACAAAGACTTTAAAGTGTATCAGATGGATGTAAAATTTGCATTTTTGAATGGAGATCTAGAAGAAGTATATATTGAGTAGACTGATGGATTTCCTTTGACAAATGATGAGGACATGGTTTGCAAATTGAAGAAGGCATTTTATGGACTAAAACAAGCACCTAGAGCATGTTATGCTAGATTGGACATGTATTTACTTCTTCTTGGTTTCAAAAAGGTAATGCAGACAATAATTTATACTTAAGAACTAGTGAAGATGGAATCTTAATAGTTGAAGTTTTTGTAGATGACATAATTTTTGAACGTAATGATGAAATGAGTAAGAAATTCTCTAAGGAAATGGAAAATAAATTTGAGATGTCGATGATTGGTGAAATGAATTTTTTTCTTGGGTTGCAAATTGATCAAAACAAGAATGGTATTTTTATTTCTCAGCCCAAGTATCTTAAGGAAATGTTGAAAAAGTTTGGAATGGAAGAGTATAAACCTGTTCGAACACCTATGGTTAATGGTTACAAGCTTACTACTATTGATGAATCTCAAAGTGTTTTTCAAAGAAAGTATAGATCCATGATTGGAGGCTTACAATATCTAACTTACACCAGACCAGATATTGCTAATGTTGTTGGAATTATGGCAAGATATCAAGAAGATTTTAAAGAGACTCATCTTGTTGTTGTAAAGAGATGATTGAATATCTGAAAGGAACACTGGAATATGGCTTATGGTATGAAAAATATGATGATTTCATTTTGTATCCTTATACTAATGCTAATTGGGCAGGAAATATTAATGACAGAAAGAGTACAAGTGGTGGTGCATTTTTCCTTGGGAAAAGGTTGGTTTCTTGGTTAAGTAAGAAGCAAGATTGTATAGCTCAGTCTATTGTTGAACCAGAGTATGTTTCTACTGCTATAAATTCCACACCAATTATTTGGATGAAGCAGATGTTGAAGGACATTGGGATAACTTTTGAAGATCCAATGGTTATTCATTGTGATAACACCAGCACAATGAATATGTCCAAAAATCTAGTTATGCATTCAAAGACTAAATATATTTCAATCAAGTATCATTTCTTGAGAGACAAGGTTGCAGGGAAGGAGATCATATTAGAGTATATCAGCACAAAGGAACAAATAGAAGATATAATTATAAAACCTTTTCCAAAGGATGCCTTTTAGTGTCTCAGAGGTATGATTGGGGTGAGAGCCCCTCCTTGCAATAACGAATTAATGCAAGAATGCATCAGTCCAGAGGATTTTAGAGTTATATAATTTCCTAGACTTGATGTATGGATCCACTGCTCAGGGGGAGTGATCACAGGAAAAAATTAGAACACATTTGGGTGTTTGTGCTCCTGGTTGTTGTAGGCATGAAGATTTGAAAAAGCTACAACTTGCAGAGGTGAGATGGTCAGAGATCGTGTAATGGAACCCTTTACCATTAATGTCAAAGGGGGAGAGGTTCAGTGAAAATACATACTATTTTTAGGGAGAGATGTAAAGAGGATATTGAGAAGATTGTATTGAGAGTGGTACTTTTGGATTGATAGATTTTCTCATGTGTTGCCATCAATTCCAAAGGGTGAGATTGTTGGAATTGGCTTCTGTGGGAGTTGTTGGAATTCATGTTTTATCATTGATGTCAACATAGGTTCATTTGAAGTCTTAGTCAAACTGGTTGTCTCAAGCACATGCGAGATTGACAGTTGTGTACAGACACTATACAGACTATCAGAGGATGCGAGCACATATATGTATTAAGGGACAAGCTGGGATCTGTTAGGATTAGGTAATACTGAGAGGGATGATTCATAATTAAAACACTTTAAATTCAAAATTAATAATTTCCAACTTAACCATACAATAGCTAAAATGAAAAGAATATACACATAAAGAAGATAACTCATAACACTATGATTTTATTCATGAGGAAACCCTGGCCAAGGGAAAACCCTGGTGGGGATGATACCCATAAATTATGCACTAAAAGTATAGTGTCCCTATTAGGAGACTTATCCCTAGTAGGAGATGAATATTACATTAGTACATTTCCTTATTAAAGGAATAGAAAACCCTGTTAGGGGTGTACATTGAGCACACTGCTCTTACAATCAGAAAAATTGTTCTGTTACAATGATTTACCAAAAGTGAACTATGAAAGTATCTATTATGCTCAAGTAGCCCCAATTATAGCTCGCATCAACTTCTGTATGATTCTAACATCATAATGCATCTACACATCTCATCCATATCTTCGCATCTCAAAACATCTTCATATATACCTGATCTCATAATCAGTCGGCTCTCAAGAACATCACCAAACATGTTCAACACTTATCCAGTTATCAAATCCATAGTCAATGATCATACGATAACAAAAGTGGGGTAGGATCCAATCCAAATACAACTTATCACTTCTAGATTCCACGTTATACTTCCTTAATCATCACGACCATCAACTACTCTATTTCGCAGCTATACTGTCTTCACAAGGCTTCAACAAGTTGTAACTCTCTAAAATGAACTCCAAAACACAAGAAACCTTAACTGAAGGTCTACCATTCCCAAAATACCTCCCTCTAAGCTCTCATGAATTAGTTCATTATATACAATGCTTTCTTACCAAAACTATGCTACTATACCCAGTAAACTTCTTCTTGGACTTAGTCATTTTTGTAGAATTGAATATCAAAACTAAGTTCCACTTCAAGTGACCATAAAAAAGAGTAGTGTTTCCATAAATGAAAACCTTTATACAATAAAAAATGGGCCACTTTCCAACAATCTCTCCTTTTGGCATTGATGGCAACACTCAGTAAAAAATGATTAAGTGCTCAATACCAAAATATTGACTATGTATATATCTACTCTATACATTTTTCATATCTACTACTCCCCCTTTGACATCAATGGCAAAGGTGTACAAAAATTTAGTATCTATATATATAATAAAATTGTATATCTGCTCACCAAAATTCATACCATGTGAAGTATTTCTTAGAAAGAGGTTTCTAAGATCTTTGCCTTAGCAACCCATGTATTTATCAAAATTTGACCCACATGGATCAGTCCATTCAATGCAAACAATGAAGTTTCCACTCCCTTAAGTTCTATAGGCATTTTTCTGTGAGTGCCTTCACTGTTGTCTCCATGTTAGAAAGATGCTTTTCAAGAATTGATAGTTTAGGAGTGATTAAACTCTTCAAGACACCAAATCTTCCCATTACTCTTCCTTTCTTGGTCTCCCATACACTTATCTTATCCAACAATCTAGATACTTCTCTATCTAGCTGCACAATAGTGTGTGAGGAGGTCTCACAACTATGTACCGACTTATCCATTATTTTCCTATCATTAGCAATTATATCCTCAATATTATGAAGGTGTTTGATAGGATTTATATAGTAGTTGTATGACTTCCTTCCATGTCCTATACAAGTCTTTGCTTCAGAAATAGTATTTCTTAATATGCCCAAGTCCCATGAGATAGAATTGCATACTTCCTCAATTTTCTTTGCCAAATATTTCTAGTCAACTCTTGCTTCTGTGATCTTCTCTAGAGACTCAAAGTGACCATCAAAGTCATCTAATGTTGTGTTCAAGTTTTCTGCTATATCCTTTCCTTGGAAAGTGAAAGGTAGGGGTAGGATTTTTTTGATAGTATCAACTGCTCTTTCCATTACCCTTGAATTTTTCTCTATTATCTACTTAGATATCTCTTTGGCTTTCACAAAGGCTATGTAAGATAGCTTCATCAACTCATCCTCATCTATGCTTTGTACATCAGTACTCAGAATTTTGTCTCCACCTGCCAACAAAGCTGAAGAAATAGGTGTAGGTGTTTCTTGCTTAACTTCAACTTTTCTCTTAGGTTCTGCCTCATCTATGCTTTGTTCACCCTTAGAAGGCTCTTCCTCAATAGGATTTACTATATCATTTTCATTGCTTCTATATATTATCAGGCACGATATTCAAATTTCCTTGAAAGGGACACTTGTATCTTGTGATGTGTCCAATAACACAGAAACACCAACAACAAAGAAATTTGGGTGCTTCACTATACTTACAAACTGGCTGTTGTCTTCTCCATCTTTAGATGTGTCAATGTTTATCTCAACTATCTTGGATGACTCTCCCTTTAAGATATTTTTAGGCTTAGTAACCTTGGGCTTAGGAGGTGAAGATTTCTCAATTTTAGTCTCCATTAGGACATTATCAATAGATTTGTGTGTGTCCTCAGCAACCTCTTCATATTGCCTTCCCATTAAATTTATCAACACTTATTTAGTTCTCAACAATGGTTTTATGTCTTTCAGAATTCTTTTATGTTCATCAAAAGATATAACTGGAAGCATGTTCTCAATTTCTTTCACTCTAATTTGTTCGTCCTCAGTTAGAGCTAATTGTTTCATAATCTCCAATTTCTCAAATAGTTCCTTCAGAATACTACCTTCCATTTCAATTAAGTTCTTCTTAAATGCGAACATATGTTCTATGAAAAACTCTTCAATCTGAGTCTTATCTATTTCATCATACCTGTCATAGTATTTAGGTAGCTGATTGAGTTTTCCTTATTCTATGATTCTATTTGCGAGCATCTTTAGATCTGGTTTCCATAGTTTTTGGTCTTTGTTTTCTTCTCTTCTACCTTCTTTACTTCAACTTCCTTTTCTTCCTCTTTCTTCTTTTGTACTTCAGTTCTCTATCTCTTTGGTGGTGAATTTTCTTTGGAGGACCTTGTCCTCTTCATAGGGGTCTCTTCTATTTCCTCTATTTGTGATGTCTTCTTAGGTTGTTCTGATGTAGTATCAGGCACTTCTACCATAGTAGGAGGTGGAATTATAGTCTTCTCAGTTTCAGGTGGTGGAAGGGTTGCAGTAGCAGTGCTCGCCAATCCAGAAGCACTCTCAATCATCTTCTTCCTTATCTCCTTCATTTCCTCTCTAGAAATACTAGCCTTCTTTGCTAGATCATCTACAAAATTCTCAATTTTCTTTCTCCTTACTGCTCTAGTTTGTTCCTCTCTCATATTAGCTGACTTTTCCTCATAAGTTCCCCATCTTTCTTCTGATGGATCAATCTCTGAAGATAATATATGCTCAACTTGTATTCTTTAGATCTCTGAACTAACCTCATACCCCATAGGGTAACACATTTATTTCTTGGTTCTACTGCCTCAAAGCACACACAATCAGTTTCAACCATGAAACAGATTGTATACTTATACTTCTCCACCATTTCCCTAGGTGTCCTCATTCTTCCTATTGTGGGTCCACAACACACACCCCATTTTAGGTCCTCTGACCATGGGGACCCCCCTTATTTTGTCTTTTTCTTTTTTTTCCTTTCGTAGTGTCCACCCCTCGTAGAGTCTAGTCAACCGTCAAAGAAATTTACCTAAACCAAGTTAGAAGAGGAAGAAAGCTTTTTTTTTGGCCTTTCGGAGGACTTAGGTACTCCGAAAGACCGAAATGGCTGAAAGGCTGAAAACTTGATCCTTTCGGTGTTTTCGGCCTCTGAAAACACCAAAAGACCAAAAAACTTTCCTCCCTCCAAAATTTGCGGACTTTCGAAGTCTGAAATCTCCAAAAGGGATGACATCATCCCGCGGGCTATAAAAGGACAGGTCTTCATTTTGAAGGCCACTTCATCTTTTTCAAGCACTTGGGTTTTTTTGGAGAGCTCCAATTTTCTGGCTTTTCTGCCGCCTCGCTCCTAGATTACTCCCTGATTTCACTGTTGGACTCCGTCCCCGCTCTCAACCCCGCCGAGGTTGGTTTCAGCTTCTTCGCTTTGTCTTCTTTTTTTTGTTTGGTCGTAGTTAGGGGTTTTTTAATGTTTCTTGGGCTGTCCAGCCTAGGG
This sequence comes from Thuja plicata, assembly GCA_018584345.1. NCBI lineage: Eukaryota > Viridiplantae > Streptophyta > Pinopsida > Cupressales > Cupressaceae > Thuja > Thuja plicata. The sequence goes on from MU226990.1 coordinate 1,196,366, forward strand.
CACATTTGTTTTGGCTTGTTGTCATCTGGCCTTTGTGCCTTGGTGTATTGACAGGGATGTCCCTCCTTGTTGGCCCTAGGTTTTCTAGTTTCTTTGCATTTAGGTTTAGGGTCTTGTTGTGCGTTGGTCATAGCCTTTGTCATAGGTTTTTGGCCTCTGAAAGGCCAAAAACAAGTCTCTTCAAAAAACCTAAGTGCCCTTTCAGACTTTCAGCCTTTTAGACCCATGAAAGGTCTGAAAAGCCGAAAGGTCTGAAAAGCTGAAAGGTCCAAAAGTCTAAAAACACTCCCTTGCACAAAGTTCAACCTTTCAGGATTTTTCTTCAATTTCAGACTTTCGGCATCTGCAAACTCTTTCACAATTTTAGGGCCCAAAAGGTTCGATAAACCTCGTCATTCTAAAGTGAATCTTTTCAGACTTTCAGACGTTTTGGCCTTCAGTTGTGTTTTCAGTGTCTGAAACCCTGAAAGGTCTGAAAGTGCAAAAATCTTGCCTTAGTTTTTAATTTAGCTCTTTCTTGCTTTCCTAGTAAATTGTTCAATAAGCTACTGATACTTGTCTGTCCTTGCAGGAATGACTGAATCAAAGACAACCTCTCTAATGAAATATCAATACAAGGGGAATCCCCCCAGTTTGAAGATAGGAAACAAGCACAGCAGGATCATGGATACCAATATCGGGAATGTAGATTGGAATGAATTCCTGGCTCAGTGTTCCCAGCTAGCAAATAGATCCAGTGATTGCACCGCGTTAGTCCTATTTGGGTTAGTGAATGTGGCAGTGCACCCACTAGCTGTTTCATCTACATAACTGATCGTCACCCTAGCTCATCATTATGATTTAGATAAAAGGGTGGTAGTAAACTCAGAGGGGCAGGTGGTACTAGACATTAGGTCGGATGTCACTGAAGATGTGTTCCACCTTCATAAAGGCATAACCAATTTCTATGACTTCCATATAGAGAAGGGAATCAAGTGGTTTGGCAACAGGGAGCAAGCCCTACATGAGATGATGAATAAAGACTACCTCAAGCGGTCACTTCCTAAGAATAAATTGGATAAGATAGACCTCCGAAGATGTTATATGAAGGATGACATCCAGGCAGCTATAACACTGATAAGCCAGGTATATGGATTACCTCAATCTACTCAGCTCGAGCACTGGATGATCCTATTGATTGAAAGGATCCAGGAATGTAAGGCAAGATTTGATTGGGGTACCATTATTAGCGACAACTTGGATAAGTAGTTAACATCAGTGAAGCATAATCCCAAGTTCTACATGAGCACTTACATACTTTATTTACTAGTTGCATGGGAAGATTACCCTAGCCTCACCAAGAAAGGGAATCTGAATGATCTGAATGCATGGCCACACCTTGTATACCCCCAACTGGTAAAAAGGGAAAATATGCCAGAAGACTCCCATGATTACAGGATAGTCAATGATGCATTTATATTTGTAGTCATCCGATCCATTGAGGGTGACTTTGCCAAAAGGATGTCAGAGGAGGCTGCTGCCAAAGTGAGGTCCATTGGGGCCTATTATATTCAATTCAAAACTTTTACATACATTTAGGTAGCTGGGTCTACCATACAACCAAAGAAGTTTCCCAGATATCCCTCTGACTGGATAGTCATACTGGAGATGGCCAGGCAGCTCGCAGATGCATACAAGCACATAAAGCATAAAAAGAAGCACTGTTGGGACTTTCCCATATCTTTGGGACCATATACACTACAAGACATGAAGGTTTGCAAGTCCCTGGCTTTTGAATGGGATGATTAGCCCTTACAGCTCTACGAGAAAGTGCAGCCCCGCTTTGACCCCATAGGTACCTACAGCCATATTATTGGCAAATTCTATATACATGAGCCACATGTGGAGGACCACTGGATGAACTATGTGGATGATTCTGAAGATAGGATCAGGGACTATTACAAAATGAACCTCACTTTAGCAAAAGAGGTTTTGGAGGTTCGTATTTCTTCAAAGGTTTGGGGATGTGATTCAGATGAAGTTTTAGATGACATTTACACCAAAGATAAGATATATGATCGGTCGATCGTGAATGCAAAGGTGGATAAGGATGAAAATGATGACATAGACTTTCAAGCGAGGCATGTAATAAAGACCACCACAACTTGGATCAAGAAGCCACACAAGATGAGCCCCATCTCAGTTAAAACACTAATGAAGCCCTCAAAGAAGGTAGAAAATAGCGAGGGGAGAAATCCAAAGTCCCTTAATACAAGATGGCTCCTCGTCAGAAGCCAAGGATAGTATATGGGCATGAACAACAAGTTGAATATGGATCTAATCCTAGGCCCAAGAAGGCAAGAATGACAGGCCAGATTGACCCACCGGCAGGGTCCTCACAGCCCTTATCAAGTGAAGGCCCATCTACCTCTGGCCAATCTCCTCCCACCGCTGAGAAGGGAAAGAAAACATATAAAAGAAAGAAGGGATCCAAGTCTCCAAGGTTATAAATAGTACAAGAAGAGATAGAAGAAGAAGTGGGTGAACCCTTAGTTTGGAACATGAGATTACAAAAGAGGAGAGAAAAGGAGATCACAAAGAAACATAAAGAAGACCCCAAAGAGAAAGATAATCCATTGGATGCCTTGGGATCTGATGAGTTCTTAATGTCTAATTTTGAGGGAATCAAAGGCTATTCAGACCACAGACAAGATACAAAAGCTGGGGGGCCATCGTTGTTCCAACCTCAGGTAACCCTTACTCCACCACCAGCTCAGTTCACTAATCCTTTGGTGGATGTTCCTCCTCTACAAGTGAGTTCCAATTCCCCTCCAAAAGCTAAAGCCCAATATAGTGGGGTAACTCTAGAGGAAACAATAGGTAATGTAGCTGGGGGTGATTTTGTTTCAACCCCAACACCTCATTTACCTACCCCACCAACTTCCTTACCACCTCCAATTCCTACTCCACCACCTTTGATTCCAAACCCAATACCTACTCCTACACCCAATCTGCCCTCTCCTACCGATACCATTCCCTCATCTACCACTATAGTCATGCCAACAATTATTCCACCAACATCAATCCCTTCACCATGCCCCACTCAAACCGCCAAAGAAACAACAGGCACAAAAGACACATCACCTTTTCAGATCTCACTAGAGGCCATGACCAGTCTCAGGCCAAAAGTGGTAATTGATTCATTAGCCGATGAAGGCCCGAAGAAGGAAGGGGAAAAGGAGGTTAGTGAGAAAGATAAGGAAGAGGAGGAAATACAACAGGATACAGAAGGGGATAGAATGGAAGAAGGAGAAGATGGACAAGGAAAAGGGCCAGAGAAGGAATCAGAATAGGGAATAGCTCTAGGGCAACAAGGCTTGACCTCAATTCTCCATGTGGCACCATATGAGCCTATAACTACCTCTGGTAAACCTACTTGGTTTACCAAGGAGATACAACCTTGGAAAAGAACCTACACAAGTGAACTCGACGGAGAAGATACAAATATAACTGTTGTGAAGCAAGCTTTCCACCATGCAGACGTGAGTGTGCCTACTAAAACCATGTCATATGTGACCCAAGACACTAAGGGTCGATGGATAACACAAATAGCTATCCCACCCCCAAGCACCTCTCAAACCACGGGTTCATCAAGAGACTATACATTCAAGGAGGTAGACTTGGGGGAACCAACTAGAGAAGGGAGCAAGACATTAGCAGCTTTGGGACTCAAGCATGCTCTAGGGTTCTTGAGTAAAGACGAGGAGACCATAAAATATTTAACAGACCAAAATGACACTCTAAAAGGGGTCATTCAAAAGATGGTGGGTCCCATTGACCCAAACTGTTTAGAGGCTTCATTACAAGCCATGCTTGATAAAAGGGCCACACTAGATTTGCCGACAGGTTTGACTCCGTCATTCATCCAGGCAAGCGCCGATTGGAAAAATGACTTTGAGCAATTCAAAGAGAAGGTGATTCCATTGATATTCAGGCCATACCAGACCATACTAGTTGAAGTTAATGCACTCATTGACTTGGTAGAAAATGATGGAGGTATAGATTCAGAGATAATGAAGTGGCAAGCAACCCTCCAGGATTTGGAGATAATCCAAAAGCAACACTTCCAAATTTTGGTAAAAGTCTATGAAGGCGAAGAACTAGATAAATTCAAGGCATGGAATGAACAAATGACCAAAATAATTAAGGTCTGCAAGAAGCACCAAACCCTTATAGCTGACAAGCGAGAAGAGATGATAAGTTGGGTCAAAGAGATAGATACTTTCTTCACTTGGGCTAGCCTCAACGTCTATCGAGATGAAGATAAACAGATTCTATGCCCTTCCAAAGAGGTGGTCCAATAGTTCAATGATGCTCTGGCCAGAATTGATACTAAGGAAGCCCTGCAGCAACTATTCTACTTGAAAGATGAAATACGAAGAATGTCTCAGCATGAAAAAGAGATCAAGTTCTTCGCTTCTGAATTAACTGCGTTCAAAAAGAAGCAAGAACAAAGGATCGCTAAGATAAGGAGAAAAGAGATCAATTTTGAGGAAGTTTAGGAGATAGTGCAGAGGCTTAGGGCATCTCACCCAGAGGTCTTTTCCGAGTAAAACTCTGAGGGTCCAAATCACCAGATAGATCGGGCAAGATTTTCACACTTGGTCAAATTTCACTAAGGCAGTATTTTTCGGCCTTTCGGCCCATACAGCAAAGAGTATTTTTTGGCCTTCAAGGATTTCGGCCTTTTGGCCCCTTCAGGTTTTTTTGGCCTTTCGGCCTACAACAAGTCTGGAGTTTTTGGGACCTCCGACATTCAGATTTTGAGAAGCACTTGCAAAATTAAGAGACATTAAAAGTTTCGGGGTAGAGGTTGGGGTCCAAAAAACTAGGTGTTTCCAGTGAGGTCACTTTTTTCAACACCAGTTCGACTCCATATCAGATCAATGGACAACTTGAGTTTGTTTCAGAGGAACTAAGGGTCTCCTATCAGTTCCCACCGTTAGAAACAGCCCAGATGAAGAATCCAAGAAGAACGACAAGCATCAGGAAGAAGACTCCAAGCTCAAAGAAGAAGCTTACCTTCTCTCTCTCTCTCTCTCTCTCTCTCTCTCTCTCTCTCTCTCTCTTCTTGGTGAACTTTGCCCTCTTTGCATGAGCAAATGGATTGTAAATGGATGGAAGAATCCATGCAAGTTAGATAGTATCAGTTAGCAATAGTTTCCCTTCAGCAAAGTTCTAGTTTTAGCTTTTATTTTGTAGTTTAAACTCTCTGAGGCCCTAGCTCCAAAAATTAGAGTTGTAGATCAAAACTCTATATATTGTAATAAAAAAACAATGTAAAAGCCAACTTTTTAATACAATAAAGATCTACATTGGGTGCTTCATTCATGGTGTGTGAATTACTGCTACCTATGCGAATTTATTGAATGTATGCTTGCATTATTCTTTATTTTCAGAGAGCCCTTTGTGTTATTGTGTTTCAAATTCATGCTACTTTTAGTTGGAGTTTGTTGCTGTATATCTACCTTGCTATGACGAATGCATAGAGGAGATCATATTTGGGCTTAATTATAAATCCATCTCATGGGTGTGCACATCTTGGTGGCCTTGAAATTTGATAGATTTTGAATATCTTGCACAAGTGAATACGTCTTCTCTCCAAACGCTTGCACCCGTGGAGTAGTGAATTGTGAGTAGTGGTCTGATTTATGCTTCGTGGGTTGTTCCAAATCTCTCCAGCATTTAATTCACAAGGAAGGGTTTATGATGGTTTATGTCCTTAGGATTTCACTTTCCTCACAATTTTCTTTATTTCTCGTTATCCTTCTCTCTTTAAAACGCTGTCATTAATTTTGAAAATTACCATCTTGAAAACACAAAATTGCATTTTATTTACAACACCCATATTTGTTAAAATGGAAAATACCAAAAAAGAGAACTAATAATATTTTGTAGTTTGTTGTCTTGAATGTACCAGCAAAGGCCTCCTCGCATGAACAATCACATTTATCTTCAACTGAGTAACCAAGCAGGTTGTGACCCGACCCCGGAGAACCTTGGGAATAACTCTGTTATTCTTTCAAGAGAGGAAATCGAATCTTGAGATCCTAGCAAGTTGGCTTGTGTTAAAACAACGCTCAACACTTCCCTTCATCTGTCTATGAATAATTTTGATCATTCCAAATAATTCTCCATCTACCCAATCACTATTTTGTCTTCCTTAGCTATTTATAATCTAAATTCCAGCAGGTTCATTATCCTTCCAAGATCCTGGGTGCATACCAGGGAATTTGTGTACTATATGGATATACATATGTATTAATATTGATCCAAATCTGAATGCTTTAGATTTTTCTTTCTTTATCTGCTTCACATTCTCCAAGAATTATTGTGCAAGTACTTCACAAAGGTTGTATTTTATATTTTCATTTACCATTCTACATACCATCATTATAACTCTAGCGGATATTGAGTTAGGTCAGCTGTTGTAATGAAGTTTGCAACCTAATATCAGTAAAACCAATCTCACATCTTGTTAGAGGATGTCTTCTATAGTTATCACTTGCTTATCCCATTTAGAGTGGGTTAGGGTTTCCACTTGCTTCTTTGTGTTCTTCTCTCTTTTTCTTCGATGAATTAGTGAATTTGCAATCGATCAATCACAAGGTGTCTTGGATTTTTGCTTGCTTCACTGATCTCCTTCGACTCTTCTTCAAATAGTGATTAGATAGGTTGATGAAGGGCACTCCCCTTAATACCACAAACACAAAATAGACTTCTTATTATCTCCACAAATGCGGAATTACAAACTTTCAAAATTGCAATATGCAAGGCCACATGGGCATTCCCCTTACAATATTCTGTAGGACAAAGCCTTGAATTATTACCCAAATCTACCCAAAACTGTCCCGAACTGCCTAAGACAACACTACGGGCCTTCTTTATATAGGCAATTTCCACCGCTCGAGAAGGTTCCAGAAATTTAGCCCTTAGGGCCAACCAAACTTAGAATTATTTTATTTTTCAATTTAGTACATCAGAGTCGGCTCAAAATAACTTTTGAAACCCGAACAAAAATTTTGAAGGAAAATTATTTTCTGCTATTTCAGGTGGCCCAACTTCCGAAGACCATAAGTCATCACCAGTTGATCTGATTGACTATTATAACCCCATTTTGAAAATGCCACAAAGCACTCTAGAAGTCTTGAATTAAGCAAGCTTCATTCAACCTAAGTTTCGACCTCATCCAGGGCCTCTAAAGCCTTCAAAACTGAGCTCAAAGTTTCTGTACCCTATTTTCAATACCGAAAATTTTCAATATCTTCAAAACTAGACCTGATCTAGCCATGAAACTTTACTGGCAGGATGATATGACTGAGATGAACCTCCACATGCAAAATCAGAACATTCCGAGATCGTATGACCAACTTACTAAAAATAGCAAGTTTTCATAAATAGCAGCTCTGCACAAGGTAGCCCTTATTGAAAAGAAAACAGAAATATTTTGGGGTGATGCAAGATTGCCCTTACACCCAGGATGCTCCTGCATCAGACACCCAGGGTAATTTGAGTGACCCTGTCATGACTCAAGTGTGTAGAGGAAAACCAAGATGGTTAACCTCCTCCCTTGTCAGCCATGATGAATCTTCAACAGGTCATCCTTTCCACTTGACCAGATATTCTTCATATGTATTGTTCCTTGTGCTTCTACCAACACGACTATCCAGTATGTCTTCAATCTCCTTGGTATCTGAACTATTTGCTGGAATACTCCACTGTGCCGCTGTGATCTCATCTTCAACACCTCCTTCATGATACTCTATCAAATTTGAAATGTTAAACACTGGTGAAATATTAAGCTCACTGGGCAATTCTACCTCATATGCATTTCCTGAATCATGCT
>MU226990.1:1211496-1227320 GCA_018584345.1 Thuja plicata
GGGGGGGGGGGGGGGGGGTGAATCAGTGGCCTCAAAAATTTATCCAATTTAAACTTTAATCCACCAATCAATACTTCTCATATTATTAAGTCCCTACAAGATGTATGCCTTTTAAATACTTGAAACAAATAACTGTCTGTCGGTTTACCTTGTCTGTTGGTTTACCTTGTCTATCCTTATTCTCCTTGATAACCGATAAGTAGTAAACTATATTTACTAATACTCAGTAAATATGCAGAGTATACCAATCAATCCATAAATGCATATGTAGAATGTAAAACAATAAAGTAATAAACCATACACATATAATACAAGGATTTTAACGTGGAAACCCTGTTAAGGGAAAAACCACTGGGACCGGTACCCCAATTTTCACTCTTCTGAAGTGAGCCCTGTTAGGAGCCAACCCTGTTAAAGGTTACAAACACATGGTTAAGTGTGACCTTGTTAGAGGATTTTTATACATAGGTTGTCACTAAGTATCTGGCATCTACGCTACCATCCTTGAATCAGTCTCATGACTGTCAATAGGTTTTATGCAAATCTTACTACCATCCTTGAATCAACCTCCTTCTTAGACTGTCAATAGGCTTTAGGTAAGACCGATGCTACTATCATGATTCAACCTTGTGGTAATCTGTTAGGATATACCTCAATTACAAAAGACTGTTAAGTCCTTCTCTATTAAGAGACTTAATGCTTCAATGGTTAAACTGAAACAAAATGACATGTTTCTAATGCAACTGAATTGCAGATTTTTAGATCTATTTACTTATAATATCTTTATGATCAATGTATCAATATGATTCCTTTGTACTTAACTCTTTCTGCTCTGTGATGTTGTGCTTCACTGTTCATTGGTGTCTACATAATTATTTAGCTCTCCCTCAGCTTGATTGATCAGGACTGCATGAAGTTAATCCTTCATCAGTTTCTCTTCAGCATCTTCTATCAGTTCACTCCCCCGTGTATCTGATTTCCTTCCTCTTGTGATTGAATTATGCTTGTCTCTTAAATAGACATGATATTCCTTAATTCTAGGTTCTTGATTCTTGATTCTTGGCGTGATAAACAATCTAGCCAAATTGATTTGTGGTTTTAACTCCTAATTTATCTCGTAGTTATCTTCTTTCCAATTGTACAAATCACTTACTTAACTGTGGTCAAATAAAACAAATAAAACAACCAGTTAAGTCTATCCTTTAGCTCTTCCAGCTAGATATTTTGTCATTTTTTGATCTCTATGTTCTGTTGGTCAATTCTGTAGTTCATCGCCGGTGACAACTGCCAGTTCAGTCGGTGTCGCTTCAGTTAGCTTCGGGATCTCTATCCATCGGGCATCATTGGATCTTTCTCATCGAGTAACACTGTGTTTAGCTCATCGGGTATCCTTTGGTTCTTCTTCGTCAGGAAACACTATCTTCTGCTCATCGGGCATCACTGTGACTTTATCTCTGTCTTTACCGATGGTGTGCACTCCGCCGGTGTAGTCTATCACTTAGTGAATACTTGAATTTTATGCATTGCTGAAAGCATAACCTTTATTCCATTAATTCTCTGAAGTCTTTGGCATTATGTATATGACCATACATATGATATCAAGTTGACATCAATGATAATACAAACCATTAACTGATTTAATGTCTTGCATCATCTTCAACTTAATATAATCAACCATTTAATCAGTTACATGTCATCAAAGACATGTTTCTGCACCGAGGACACCACAACAAAATGGAATTGCTGAAAGAAGAAATAGATCAATTATGGATTGTGCTAGAACACTGATGATTAAAAAAATGTTGCACAAACATACTAGAGAGAAGTTGTTAGTATTGTTGTGTACACACTGAACTAAGTACAACTAAAGAAAGACACAAATAAGACACCTTATGAGCTATGGTATGGTTACACACCTAATGTGAGTTATTTTAGAATATTTGAAAGTCGTTATATCCTGAAAGATGATCGAAATGGTAAATTTGATTCAAAAAGTGATGAAGGAATATTTCCTGGATATTCTACTAAGAGTAAAGCCTACAGATTTTTGAACAATACTACTAACAAAATTATTGAAAGTGCGAATGTGAAAGTTGATGAGTTTGCTGAGAAGAATGATGAGGACAACATGAAATGTCCAGAAGATTGCAGTAGATTTATCTACATGGAAGAACCTGATACTTTACCAATGCAGATTCCTAATGTTACTATGCAATAGGAAGCATGGACTGAGAATCAAGAAAATGTTGCAATTGAAGATCATGAATATGTTGGAGAAGGAATTGAAGAACAAATAATTGAACCTAAACTTGCTAGATATGTGAGAAGACATCATCCACATAATTAGATTATTGGAGATAAAAGAGTTGGCATGATGACAAGAAGTAAGTTGAAAGGAAATACTTGTTTAATTTGTGAATTTGAGCCTAAGAATGTTAGAGATGCATTAGAAAATGAAGAAATGGTTACTGCAATGAATGAGGAAATTGAGCAGATACAAAAAAAGAAGACATGGAATTTAGTACTGAGACTGAGTGATAAGAATGTCATTGGCACCAAATGGATTTTCTGAAACAAATTAAATGAGAATGGAGATGTAACAAGAAATAAAGCAAGATTAGTATTCAAAGGGTATGCACATGAAGAAGGTATTGATTATGGAGAAACTTTTGCACCCATTGCTAGACTTGAAGGAGTTAGAATATTACTTGCATAAATAGCATATAAAGGATTCAAAGTATATTAGATGGATGTTAAATCTGCATTTTTGAATGGAATACTGGAAGAAGAGGTATACATTGAACAACCTGAAGGATTTGTTGATCTTGGTCAGACAAACATGGTATGTAAGTTACACAAAGCTTTATATGGATTGAAACAAGTACTAAGAGCATGGTATGAAAGAATACACTCCTATCTTATACAAATTAGATTTATTAGAACAAGTGACAACAACAATTTGTATTTAAAATAAGGAAATGATGATAAAACTCTTATTTATGAAATTTTGGTTGATGATATTATATTTGGAGGTAATGATAATCTATGCACTTCATTTGCTGATGAAATGAGGAAAGAATTTGAAATGTCAATGTTTGGAGAGATCAATTTTTTCTAAGATTTCAAATTTTACAACAAGCTGATGGTATCTACATTACACAGTCAAAATACATCAAGGAAGTACTGAAAACATTCAGAATGGAAGAATCAAAACTAGCCAGAACACCTATGGTGACATGATGCAAACTGACAAAAGAAGATAAGACACCTGAGGTAAATCAGACTTTGTATAGATCTATGATTGGAAAGTTGATGTATGTTATACACACAAGACCTGACATTGCACAGGCTGTTGGAATTGTTGCAAGATTTTATGCTAACCCTAGAGAATCACATATGACTATTGCTAAGAGAATTTTCAGATATCTGAAGAACATTGAAGACTATGGATTATGGTACAAGAGAGATGAAAAATTTGAACTGAAGGTTTATACTGATGTTGATTGGGCTGGGAACATTGATGATAGAAAGAGCACTACTGGTGGAGAATTCTTTATTGGAGAAAGATTAGTTACTTGGATAAGTAAAAAACAAGGATGCAAATCTCAGTCAACTGCAGAAGCATAATATGTTGTTGCTGTTGCAAACTGTTCTAACATTGCATGGATAAAACAAATTTTGGAAGGAATAAATGAGGAGATCACTGACCCAGTGATAATTTACTATGATAATACAAGTGCAATAAATATTTTAAAGAAAATTGTGATGCATGCAAAAACAAAGCATATATCTATCAAATATCACTACTTAAGGGAACAAGTACAAGATAAACAAGTGATACTGGAATATGTACAATCAAAAGAATAACTTGTAGACATATTCACTAAACCCTTACCGAAGGATACATTTGAGTAATTGAGAGGTAGAATAGGGGTTCATCCATTGTCTATTGGTCATTAAGATGACTAGGAGGTTGCATCAACCTACACATAATCAGAATATCAGACATGTTGATGCAAAGCTAAACTGGACTAACACAGACATATCAATACACTACAAGGTACTTACTACACCAAACACCAGAGACATTTTGGCTATTAAAGAGCTATATATTTCTTTTTGGAATTGATGTCAAAGGGAGAGAGATTTGATTAAATATTCAAAGAGAGAGAGAGAGAGAGAGAAAGAGAGAGAGGGAGAGAGAGAGAGAGAGAGAGAGAGAGAGAGAGAGAGAGAGAGAGACNAGAGAGAGAGAAAGAGAGAGAGGGAGAGAGAGAGAGAGAGAGAGAGAGAGAGAGAGAGAGAGAGAGATTCACTGAAATATATATCCATCAAAGGGAGAAGAGAATGATTAAAGGGAGAAATGACATATATATGCAAAGAGATCAAGAAAAAAAGATTCAAATATGTAGGGAGAGTCTGCATGGTGAATTTTTAATACTGACACATTTTATAAATTCAAGCTAGGGAGAGCTACATAATTGTTGCAGTTGTAGAACAGAAGTTTGGTATTTATATGACATTTTCATATTGCATATTTCATATTGTATTGCCATCAATGCCAAAGAGAGAGATTGATGAACTACAACTGCTTGTATGTTTGAAGTCATGTGTTGATAGTCAATCAAGTTACAGATATGATGATTAACATTATCAGTTGATGTATTGTCATTGATGTCAACTTGTTTGAGTATCATAATGGTAACAAACATCCGTTATGAATTGGAGATATGGAACACACAAAGTTTATGTGGTCAACAAATAAAGAGTTTTGTATACATCGAGAGACAATGAACACTAATTAATATAGTGTATACCGTGCATAGTAATATCCGAGCTAGGGATTGCCGACACAACATGATATTGACTGAGTAGTTAATTCAAATCGAGGCTGACTAGAATGCAAAGCTGGCAATTGATGATTTCAAGGTAAATGATAAGGTTTGTTAGGTTGATAAAATAGTTATGAAAATTCAAGGAAGATCAGACGACAAAGATTGAATCATGTTTTTAACACAACTGCTGAGGATGGTTTAAGCGGAAAAATCAACAATGGAGATTATGCGGCAAAATCTAAAGGATGGAAATTAAATGAGCTATGATGTCTATATAAGAGACAAGCAAATCATTATGAATTAACCTAATGATGTTAAGATGCGCACATGCAAAGTTTATGCATGACTGATCAAACTGGTTAAAGATAGAACCAAGCATTTCTGCAAATATTACCGAGAAAAAGAGGAAAGAGCATTACCAAGCATAACAAAGTATGTGATGAACTACAACTGATTGTATGTTTGAAGTCATTTATTGATAATCAACCGAGTTGTAGATGTGATGATAAACATTATCAGTTAATGTATTTTCATTGATGTCAACTTATTTGAGTATTATTATGGTGGAAAACATTTGTTATGGATTGAAGATTTGGAACAAATAATGTTTACGTGGTTGGTAAATGATGAGTTTTGTATACACCGAGAGATAGTGAACATCGAGTAAAACACAGTGTATACCAAGCATAGTAATAACCGAGCAAGGGATCACCGACACAACAAGGTATTGATCAAAAAATTAATTAAAACTGAGGCCGACGAGAATGTTGAGCTAGAAATTGATGATTTCAAGGTAAAAGATAAATATTGTTATTTCATTAAACAGTTAGCAAAATTCAAGGAAGATTAGATGACAAAGATTAAAACATGTTTTTAACACAACTGTCGAGGATAGTTTAAGTGGTAAAATCAATGATGGAGATTAAGCAGCAAAATCTAAAGGATGGAAATTAAATAAACTATGATGTCTATATAAGAGACAAAAGATTCATTTTGAATAACAACTAAAGTGCACATGCAAAGTTTATGCATGATTGATCAAACTGGTTAAAGATAGAACTGAGCATTTTTTGCAGGCATCACCGAGAAAATAGAGGAAAGAGCATTACCGAGCAGAATAGAGTATGGTGAATCAGATGAACTAAAGTGAAAAAATTGATCAAAGGTATCATGTACTTATCACAGATCTAAAAATATGCAAAACAAAGTTGTATTTGAATCAGATCATTAATGTATCAGTTTAACCATTGTTATAGATAAATCTCTTAACCGAGTAGGAAAGTGAAAGTCTTTATTATGACATTCTAATTAATGTTAAGTGTTTTCTTGTTGACCCCATAGTGAATGCATGGTCAAGAGATAACTATTAGTATTGAATCCTCGAACCAGGTCACCTTTAACAGTGTGCATTGTAACCTTTAACAAGGTTGGCTCTTCACTGAGCTCACTTCATAAGAGTGAAAATATTTTGGGTTACCGGTCCCAGGTGGTTTTTCCCTTAGCAGGGTTTCCATGTTAAAAATCTATGTGTCAATGTACACGAATGTTGTGGATTGTTATTTTACTTTACACTCTACTTTATTGACCTCGATCGGTAATAAAAGTATTAATTTGCTGATACTTGGTAAACACTATTGACTAAAGTTTGAGATCACAAAATACATTTCACTAAGTTGAATTATATGTTTGAATTTGTTCTTATATACATCTGAAGGAATTTGGGACTATAGGATAATTGGGAGCTAACTAATTCACCCCCCTCTTAGTTATTCTAACAATTGGTATCAGAGAATACAGTGCTTAGAAGAAAGTTTTGAAGGACTTAAGCTAAAGATCACAAGATGTATAAGAGAGACGCACCAAAGTTGAACAAGGAAAACTTCTCAACATGGAAAAACACAATGAGACTATACCTATCAGGGATTGGAGACAACATTGTAGATTATCTGGATAATGAATTCATTTTACCTTCTGGACCTTTGATTGTTAATCAGATGAAAGAGAAACATGATCATAACCATATCATGGTGGAGATTGATTCTTCACTTAATGACTTTGAATTTGAGGATATCAAGACATGTACAACTGCCAAGCAGATGTGGGACCAACTTACACTAGTTTATGGAGGAGATGCAAATGTACAGAGAGCTAAAGCTGAAAGTCTTTGAGGAAAGTTTGATGATATGAGAATGAAGGAAGAGAGAACATAACACAATATAATACCCGAATTAAGGAATTTGTGAATGCTATTCAAGGATCTGGTGGAACTATTGATGAAGTCACTATTGTGATTAAGATTCTTAGAGCTCTATTGCCTATTTATTATATAAGAGTCTCTGCAATAAATGAAATGAGAGTAGCACCTACAAATAACATTACTATTGATAGTCGTGTTGGAAGATTGATTTATTTTGAGCTGAATAACTTTGAAAATAGTATTGTACCATCTATGAAATCTGTATTTATGTCTACTTTGAAAATTGGTAAATCTGGTAGAAAACACACAATTAGAAATAACATTGACAGTGATAGTGAGGATAATGAACTTGATGAACTTGAAGCTTTAATGGTTAGAAGATTGCACAAAGGTAAAGGAAGATATAAAGGTAAACTACCTTTGATATGTTTTAACTATAAAGAGATTGGCCATTTTGCTGCAAGATGCCCTAACAAAAAGAATGATGATAGAAATGATAGATCTAATGATAAAAAGGATGATCAAGACTACATAAGTAACCGACAGTATGACATAAGAGATAATCGAGATTCCAAAGATAAAGGCAAGAAAGCTTGTTACATTACTAAAGATAAAGATAATGACAGTGGTTCTGATAGTGATGAAGATATTGAGACAATGTTTATAGCTTTGAAAGATGATTCAAATGAAGATGAATGGTATGTAGAAACATCACTTATCTCTAAAGTTAGTAAACATGATATTTGGGTTACTGATAGTGGATGTACACATCACATGACTGGAGATAAAGGAAAATTTGAATTTCTTGAACATTATGATGGCAGATCTGTAAGAATGGGAAATGATACACCTTGTCAAGTGAAAGGAAATGGTACTATTATGTTGAACAATCAAATCAAATGTGAAAATGCATATTGGGTAAAAGGAATTAATTACAATATGTTGAGTGTTTCACAGTTGAATAACACAGGTCACCGAGTTGCATTTGAAAATAGAAAGCTAGAATCTATGATGGAACAGGAAAGTTGATCAGCACTATTGAATAATCAAAAGGTAACTTGTTCTACCTTGACACTGCTAAAACTACTTGCTTATTGACAAAGAATGAAGATATATGGTTATGGCATAAAAGACTTTGTCATGTAAAATTTGACAACATGGTTAAGATCAGTAAGAAAAGAAAAGTTAGAGGGTTACCGAGCTTATATAAACTAGACCATGTAATGTGCAAAAATTGTCAAATGGGAAAGATGTCAAAATCTAGTTTCAAGAACAAAAATTTTTCATCCAATGATATTTTGGAGTTAGTTCATACAGACCTATGTGGACCAATGAGAACACAGAGCTATTATGGGGACAAATACTTTATTTTATTTTTTGATGACTATTCTAGAATGATGTCTGTCATGTTCCTAAAAGAAAAATCTGAAGCATTTAAGATGTTTAAATGGTATAAAGGTAAAGTGGAAAAAGAAACTGGTAGAGATCTAAAGTGTTTGATATCTGATAGAGGAGGTGAGTTTATTTTTGACGAGTTCACTAAATTTTGTAATGAGTATGGAATCAAAAGACAAGTTTCTACACCGAGGACACCATAGCAGAACGAAATTGCTAAAAAAAGGAATAGATCAATTGTTGATTGTGCTAGAACATTGATGATTGAAAAGATTGTTGCACAAACATACTAGAGAGAAGTAGTCAACACAACTGTATACACACTGAATCGAGTACAACTAAAGAAAGATTCAAATAAAACACCTTATGAGCTATGGTATGGTTATACACCTAATGTGAGCTATTTTAGAATATTTGGTAGTCATTTTTATATTCTGAAAGATGATAAAAATGGTAATTTTGATTCAAAAAGTGATGAAGGAATATTTCTTGGATATTCTACTAAGAGTAAAGCTTACAAATGTTTGAACAAGACATCTTACAAAATAATTGAAAGTGAAAATGTGAAAGTTGATGAATTTTCTGAGCAAAATGATGAAGTCAGCATGAAAGAGCCAGAAGATTATAGTAGATTCATCTACATGGAAGAACCTAATTTTATACCGACACAGATGCCTACCGTTACTGTGCAACAGGGTAATGTCACCGAGCAACAAGTAACTCAGACCGAACAACAAGGAAATGCCAAAATTGAAGATCATGACCAAGAACATAATGAACCTATAGGAGAAGATAATGAAGAAGAAAGAAATGAACCAAAACTTGCTAAATATGTGAGGAGACATCATCCACAAAATTAGATTATCGGAGATAAAAGAGCAGACATGAAGAAAATAAGTAAGTTAAGAGTCAACACTTGTTTAATATATGAATTTGAGCCTAAGAATGTTAGAGATGCATTAGAAAATGAAGAATGGATTAATATTATGAATGAGGAAATTGAGTAGATATAGAAAAATAAGACATGGACATTAGTACTGAGACTGAGTGATAAAAATGTCATTGGCACCAAATGGATATTCAAAAACAAATTGAATGAGAATGGGGATGTAATCATAAATAAAGAAAGATTAGTTTGCAAAGGGTATGCACAAGACAAAGGAATTGACTATGGAGAAACTTTTGCACCTGATGCTAGACTTGAAGGAGTAAGAATATAACTTGCATACGCTGCATATAAATGATTCAAAGTATATCAGATGGATGTTAAGTCTGCATTTTTGAATGGAATACTGGAAGAAGAGGTATACATTGAACAAACTGAAGGATTTGTTGATTCTGATCATACAAACATGGTATGTAAGTTATGCAAAGATTTATATGGATTGAAACAAGCACCGAGAGCATGGTATGAAAGATTACATTCTTATCTTATAAGTATTGGATTTATTAGAACAAGTGACAACAAAAATTTGTATTTAAAAGGGGGAAATGATGATAAGACCCTTATTGCTGAAATATTTGTTGACAACATTATATTTGGAGGTAATGATAACCTATGTACTTCATTTACTAATGAAATGATGAAAGAATTTGAAATGTCAATGTTTGGAGAGATCAAATTTTTCTTGGATTGAAAACTTTACAACAGACTGCAGGTATCTATATTACTCAAGCAAAATACATCAAAGAAGTACTAAAGACATTTAGAATGGAAGAATCAAAACCAATTGGAACACCTATGGTGACAAGATGAAAATTGACAAAAGAAGACAAGACACTTGAGGTAAATCAGACTTTGTATAAATCTATGATTGGTAAATTGATGTATGTTGTACACATAAGACCTAACATAGCACACACAGTTGGAATAGTTGCAAGATTTTCTGCTAATCCCAGAGAATCAAATATGACTATTGTAAAAAGAAATTTTAGATATTTGAAGAATACTAAGGATTCTGGACTTTGGTACAAAAGAGAGGGAAAGTTCAAATTGAAAGTTTATACTGATGCTGATTTGGCTGGGAACATTGATGATAGAAAGAGAACTACTAGTGGAGCAATCTTTATTGGAGAAAGATTAGTTACTTGGATGAGCAAGAAGCAAAGATGCATATCTTAGTCAACTGTAGAAGCATAGTATGTTGCTACTACTACAAATTGTTCGAACATCGCATGGATAAAACAATTGTTGAAAGGAATGAATGAAGAGATCATTGACCCGGTGATAATTTACTGTGATAATACAAGTGCTATAAATATTTCAAAGAATCCTGTGATGCATGTAAAGACAAAGCACATATCTATAAAATATCACTATTTGAGAGAACAAGTACAAGACAAACAAGTAATACTGGAATATGTATAATAAAAAGAACAACTTGCAGACATATTCACCAAACTCTTACCGAAGGATACATTTGAGTACTTGAGAGGTAGACTTGGAGTTTGTCCCTTGTCTATTGGTAACTAAGATGAGTAGGGAGCTGCATCAACCTACATGAAATCAGAATATCAGACATGTTGATGCAAAGCTGAACTGGACTGACACAGACATTTTAGTACACTACAAGGTACCTACTACATTGAAAACTAGAGATATTTTTGGCTACTGAAGAGCTGTATATTTCTTTTTGGCATTGTTGTCAAAGGGAGATAGATTCATGAAATATCTAAAAAGGAGAGATATTCAATGAAATATCTATCAATCCAAGGGACAAAAGAGAAAGGGAGAAACATATCTAATCTATAGAGAGATCCAAGAATAGAAAAGTCAAAACTGTAGGGAGAGTCTGCATGGTGAGTTTTTTTTATACTGAAACAGTTTATATATTCAAGCTAGGGAGAGCTACAGAATTGTTGCAGTTGTAGAACAAAAGTTTGGTATTTTTTGTATGGCATTCTTATATTACATATTTCATATTGTGTTTTCATTAATGCCAAAGGGAGAGATTGATGAGCTACAACTGATTATATGTTTGAAGTCATTTATTGATATTCAACAGAGTTGCAGATGTGATGCCAAACATTATTAGTTAATGTATTGTCATTGATGTCAACTTATTTGAGTATTATTATGGTGGAAAAATTTGTTATGGATTGAAGATTTAGAATATATGTTTATGTGGTCAGTAAATGATGAGTTCTGTATACACCGAGAGACAGTGAACACCGAGTAAAACACAGTGTATACCAAGCACACTAATAACCGAGCAAGGGATCGTCGACACAACAAGGTATTGATCGAGCAATTAATTCAAACCGAGGCTGACTAGAATGTTAAGCTCACAATTGATAATTTCAAGGTAAAAGATAAAGTTCATTATTTGATCAAATGGTTAGTAAAATTCAAGTAAGATCAGACGATAATTATTGAAACGTGTTTTTAACACAATTGCCAAGGATGGTTTAAGCGGTAAAATCAATGATGAAGATTAAGTGGCAAAATATGAAGGATGGAAATTAAATGAGCTATGATGTATATATAAGAGACAAAAGATTCATTTTGAATAACACCTTAAGTGCACATGCAAATTTTATGCATGAATGATCAAACTGGTTAAAGACAGAACCAAGCATTTTTTGTAGGCATCACCGAGTAAACAGAGGAAAGAGCATTACCGAGCAGAACAGAGTATGGTGAATCAGATAAACTAAAGTGAACAAATTGATCAGAGGTATTATGTAGTTATCTTAGATATGAAAATCTACAAAATAAAGTTGTATTTGAATCAAATCATTACTATGTCAGTTTAACCATTGTTATTGATAGATCTCTTAACCGAGTAGGACAATGAAAGTTTATATTATGACATTCTAATGAATGTTGAGTGTTTTCTTGTTGACCCCATAGTGAATGCATGGTCAATAGAGAACTATTAGTTTTAAATCCTCTAACCCAGTCACATTTAATAGTGTGCATTGTAACCTTTAATAGGGTTGGTTCTTCACCAAGCTCACTTCAGAAGAGTGAAAATATTTTGGGTTACTGGTCCCAGGTGGTTTTTTTCCCTTAGCAGGGTTTCCACGTTAAAAATATATGTGTCAATGTGCATGAATATTGTGGATTGTTATTTTACTTTATACTTTAATAACAATATTAATTTATTGATACTCGATAAACACTATTGACTAAAGTTTGACATTACATAATACATTTCACTGAGTTGGATTATATATTTGAATTTGTTCTTATATACATCTGAAGGAACTTGGGACTATAGGATAATTGGGAGCTAAATGATTCACCCCCCCTCTCAGTTATTCTAACTGAGCATTTCTGCAGACATTACTGAGCATAACAAAGCATGGTGAATCAGATGAACTAAAGTGGAAAAATTGATTAGAGGTATTATGTACTTAGCATAGATCTAAAAATCTGCAAAACAAAGTTGTATTTGAATCAAATCATTACTATATCAGTTTAAACATTGTTACAGATAAATATCATAACCGAGTAGGACGTGAAAGTCTTTATTATGAGATTCTAATGAATGTTAAGTGTTTTCTTGTTGACCCCATAGTGATGATAAACTATAATTGATTGAATGTTTGAAGATATTAAGTTGATGATCACCGAGCTGCAAAAATTTAATGCAAGACATTAAATCAGTTAATGTATTGTATTGTCCTTGATGTCACCTTGATATAATCTGATTGGTCATATACATATTGTCAAAGAATTCAAAGAACCAAAGAGATGAAGGTTATGTTATCAATAATGCATAAGAGTTCAGTATACACTAAGTGACAACAAACATCAACGGACAGTGCACACTAATGGATAAAGAACCTTGAGAAAATTCACAATGATACCTAAGAAAGATACTCAAGAAATCATTACCGAGCAAAACCAAAGTGATACCCGAGCAAAACTAGTGTTGCCTGACGGACAGACAACGCTGATGGATAGAGATGCCCGAGGAAAACTGAAGTCAAGACCGAGGAAACAAGGAGTTAAACATCAATCAGGTGTGAAGTTTAGAAATGACAAAAGACTTAGTTGGCATGAGATAAATATAGAGTTAACTATTTGATTACATTGTTTTTATCGACTAGTTAAAAGCTAGAGATAAGCTAGAGATTTAAAGCTAGTTTTATTCTAGTTGTCAAGGAGAAATCTACAGGATAAAACTAAAGCATGCTTTAAAGAAAGAATGGTGAGATTCACAAATCATGTCAAGAACAAGAAAGACAAGGACTTAGAAATGATGAAATCATGTCTATAAAAGAGACAAGCTAATTCATTATAAAAAAGAGAGGATGTTGAAGAGAATTCTAGTGAAGATAAGAAGTCTTCATATAGACCTGATCATACAAGCTAAAGAATAGAGCTACAAATTTTTGTAGACATCAAGCAACAAAGAAACAACATCATTTACCGAGCAGAAAGAAGTGGAGCAAAGGAACAAAAGAGAACATTGATCAGGAAGTTATTATGAGCTTATAATAGATATGAACATTTGCAAGATTAAGTTGTATTTATGAATGGATCATATATTATTTCAGTTTAACCATTGATTTAGGAAATCTCTTAACAGAGTAGGATCTAACCATCCTTCATATATTGAGATACATCCCAAGGAGTATCAAAAGGTTTCTCACGAAGATAGCATAGTGAATGCCAGATATCAAGTGACAAACTATTAAATTTAAATCCTCTAACAAGGTCGAACTTAACAATGTGTTTGTAACCTTTAACATGGTTGGATCTTCACCGAGCTCACTTCAAAAGAGTGAAAATTTTGGGTTACCAGAGCCAAGTGGTTTTTCCCCTAATAGGGTTTCCACGTTAAAAATCTATGTGTCAAATGTGTATATGGTTCATTGCCTTGATGTTTTTCTTTACACATTACTAAAACAAGATTGATTGGTAAACACTAAGTTATTTACTATATTTCGGTAAAGACTAGACTGCTATCTGGTAAAGCTTAAGAAAAAGGATAAACAATATATTCTAAGCAGTAGTTATTTGATAAGATTATTTAAGGGCATACATCTTGTAGGACTAATGATAACTAGAGGTTTATATTTGTGGTATAAAATTTTGGGTTGATTTATTGGATTAATTTTTGAGGCCATTGATTAACCCCCCCTCTCATTTATTCTAACAATTGGTATCATAGCTTGTGTGCTTAGAAAGGGAGTTTAAAGACTCAAGAAAAATATCACAAGATGAGTAAAAGGGATGTCCCTATGTTGAACAAGGAAAAAATTGTATCATGGCAAAGCAGGATAAGACTCCACCTGTCAGGTATTGGAAATGATGTTACTTAATACTTAGATACTGAATTTGATTTACCTATTGGACCTCCAACAATTTATCAATTGAGAGAAAAGCATGAGCACAATTCTATGATGATAGAACTTGCTTCATCTCTCTTCGATGCTAAATTTGAAGATGTTAAAACATGCACTACTGCAAAGAAAATGTGGGACAAATTGAAGCTAGTACATGGAGGAGATGCAAATGTGCTAAGAGCTAAGGCAGAAAGCCTAAAAGGAAGGTTTGATGACCTAAGTATGAAAGAAGGAGAAAACATCACTCAGTACAGCTGCAAAATCAAAGAGGTAGTCAATGTTATCCGAGTAGGAGGTGCACTTAAAGAAGAAAAAGTGGTAAGTAAAATCCTAAGAACCTTACTACCTATGTATTCTATTAGAGTATCTACTATACAAGAAATGAGAGTAGTAGAAAATAAAAAAATGTCACTCTAGATAGTTTGATTGGTAGATTTATTTCATTTGAGATGAATAACTTTGACAATAGTGTCTTACCATCTATTGAGTCTGCATTCAAATCTTCTTTGAAAATAAGTAAATCAAGTCATTAACACACTATGAGAAATGATAGTGAAAGTGATAGTGATAACCAACAAATTGATGATATTGAAGCACTAATGACTAGAAGATTGCAGAGAGGCAAAGGTAGATACAAAGGTAAATTACCATTGGTATGTTTTAATTGTAAAGAGATTGGACACTTTGTTGCTAGTGTTGAAAAGTGACATTGCAAGCAATTGCTATTTTGTCATTGATGTCAAACCTTTACTATTGAGACTATTGCTATTTGTTTGAGTACCATATCTATTGTTGATGAGGAATATTTAACAAGAAGACCAAGTGAATGGTTGAGTTAAGGTAATTCAAAGGGTATCTGATCAGTTGGCACTCTGGCAAAGTAATTTGTTGCTTATCTTTCAAAGATAGTTTTTCTGGCTGTTCTGTGCCGAGCAAGTTTGGCTTATGCCGAGTAAAGTTGCTTGTGCCAAGTAAAGTTGCTTGTGATGAGCAAAAAGTTTCTCAATGCCGAGCACTATTGAAATTGCCGAGTGGAAACAGTAATGAAGGCCGACTTACAGAAGTTTGATTATTGATGAGATTTGAGATCTCTGGCC
>MU226990.1:1244543-1255821 GCA_018584345.1 Thuja plicata
ACTTATTTAATTCATTTAAAAATATAGGAATTAATTATTTAAACAATGAAATTGCTTTTTAATAATTAGAGAACTATAGCCATTTTAATTAAATTAAATAGGTTAGGGGAATGGGTTAATTGCAAGTAGGTATTTGATTTAGGGATTTACTTAATTCCTTTATAATTAAATACTATAGCCATGTTTGATTTTGATTTGATTTGATTGGTCAAAATTAATTTGAATTGTATGGCTATAATAGTTAATATAAATCAGTGATAAAAATCACCTAGGACATTAAATTGATTCAAAGAATTATGCCAAGCAGTAACAGGGTCATTTAGACATAAATCGAGGTTATGATCACACTTAGGGAAAATAGGGTCTATAGTTGCGACAGACCAAATTCAGGTGGTTACAGAGATAAGATAAAGATTTAAAGCTAGTTTTATTCCAGTTGTCAAGGAGAAATCTGCGGGATAAAACTAAAACATGCTTTAAAGCAAGAATGACGAGATTTGCAGATCACGTCAAGAATAAGAAAGACAAGGAATTATAAATAGTGAAATCATGTCTATAAAAGAGACAAGATAACTCATTATGAAAAAGAGAGGATGCTGAAGAGAATTCTGGTAAAGATAAGAAGTCTTCATACAGACCTAATCATACAAGCTAAAGAATAAAGCTAAATATTTCTGCAGACATCAAGCAACAAAGAAACACCAACAGTCACCGAGCATAAATAAGTGGAGAAAAGGAATAGAAGAGAACATTGATCAAAAAGGTATTATGATCTTACAATATATGTAAACATATGCAAGATTAAGTTATATTTATGAACAAATCATATACTATTTCAGTTTAACCATTGATTTAGAAAATATCTTAATAGAGTAGGATCTAACCATCCTTTATATATTGAGATACATCCCAAGGAGTATCAAAAGGTTTCTCATGAAGATAGCATAGTGAATGCTAGATATGAAGTGACAAACTATTAAATTTAAATCCTCTAACAAGGTCATACTTAATAGTGTGTTTATAACCTTTAACAGGGTTGACTCTTCACCAAGCTCACTTCAGAAGAGTGAAAATTTTGGGTTACTGGTCCCAAGTGGTTTTTCTCCTAGCAGGGTTTCCACATTAAAAATCCATGTGTCAAATGTGTATATGGTTCATTTCCTTGATGTTTTTCTTTACACATTACTAAAACAGGATTGATCAATAAACACTAAGTTATTTACTGTATTTTGGTAAAGACTAGACTGCTATTCGGTAAAGCTTAAGAAAAAGGATAAACAATATATTCCAAGCACTAGTTATTTGATAAGATTATTTAAGGGCATGTATCTTGTAGGACTGAAGATAACTAGAGGTTTATATTTGTGGTATAAAATTTTGGGTTGATTTATTGGATTAATTTTTGAGGCCACTGATTCACCCCCCCTCTTAGTTATTCTAACAAGTGAATGCATGGTAAAGAGAGAACTGTTAGTTTTAAATCCTCTAACAATGTCACATTTAACAGTGTGCATTGTAACTTTTAACATGGTTGGCTCTTCAATGAGCTCACTTCCGAAGAGTAAAATATTTTGGGTTACCGGTCCTAGGTGGTTTTTCCCTTAGCAGCATTTCCATGTCAAAAATCCTTGTGTTAATGTGTATGATTGTTATTTTATTTTACACATTACTTTACATGCATTGATTGGTAATCACAGTATCAATTTAGTGATACTCGGTAAACAACAAGAAGATATATTTTTATATTTCACTGAGTTGAGTTATATATTTGAAATTGTTTTTATATACATCTGGGAGAATTTGAGACTGTATGATAATTGAGATACAACTTATTCACCCCACCCTCTCAGTTATTCTAACACACAAAAGCCTATTCTACATAAATAGGGGCTGGATGGTTTTCTGTGTATTTCTCCAAAGTTCCCCCTAAGTCCATGCTTGGACATCTATGTTGATGTAACAACATCAAGTGAAGGTTCAGTAGCAACTACCAAATCTCCCCGAACCTTAGGTTCAGTCAGCTCCTTTTCTTTCCAAACCTTAGCACTTTGTTTAGCAAATTGATTTTCAAACTCTTCCATGTATTCTGCCACACTCTTTCCAACATCACCAACATTTTTCTTTATAACTATAAGTGATGGTCTTCTATTACCTATAGATCCATTATACCTACAAAAATTTACTATATGTCCTTGATTTTTACACTTGTAGCATGTAGGAGGTGATTTGTTCTGATTAACTTGCAACTTGCAATACTTTGTGATGTGCCCAAAGTTATTGCACTTGTAAAATGTGATTGTAGCTATTGTTTCTATTGGAATTGATGAAAATCTATCAACCTCAAAGCTCCTAAGGATCACCTACATGTAAACACCTATCACACAAAGAGAGAAGCAAAAGCTATGGAGGCCAGAAACAACATATCTATGGAAGAGGAAACATCCTCAATTGATTAAATAATAATGGACTGAAATTACAAAAGGAGTATTGATAATTATAAAGTGATCAATCCTAATAAAGGAGATCAAAACCCTAAGAAGAGTGGAGAAATCTAGGTTGCATGAATAATTAATAAAGAATTAATTATTGCATGCCTAAAGTTTAGATTAAGTGAACTAGAGATAAAAAGGTGACTTAATAATTAAATCAATAGTGATTTAATTAACAAGTAAAAATGTGACTTAATAATTAAATCAATAATGATTTGATTGATGACATGTAACTGATTGAATGTTTGAAGTTATTAAGTTGATGATCAGGCAAGGCATTAAATCAGTTAATGTATTTTATTGTCATTGATGTCAACTTGATATAATCTATATGGTCATTAAAATACTACCAAAGACTTCAAAGAACTAATGAATCAAGGCTATGCTATCAGTAATTCATACAAGTCAAGTATTCACTAAGTGACTGCATACACCGACGGAGTGCACACTGACAGTTAGAGTAAAAGAGTAGAGTCACAGTGTTACCCGACGAGCTAATGCACAACATTATCGACAAGTAGAGTTACAGTGTTGACCAACGAGCAAAGCACAGAGTAACCCGATGGAAAGAATTTCAGTGTTGCCTGACGGAGAAGACGAGGATAGGATCCCGATGATAACTAAAGTCACACCGATGGAACAGTCAGTTATCACCGATGACTAACTGAAGTGTTGACTGATAGAATAGAGAGTTTAGAAAATGACAAAATGCTTAGCTATCAAGAAGCTAAAGATAGAATTAATGGATACTTATCATTATTTTAATCATCCAGATAAAGCCGGAGATGAGTAATTGATTTAAAGCTGATTTGTCCAGTTGGCAAGAAGATCTCTTTGAGATAAATCAGGATTTTTCTTTAAATCTATTGGCAAGAATTGTGGAACACGCCAAGAATCAAGAAAGCCAAGAAAAGGGGAAATCATGTCTATAAAGAGAAAAACCCAATTCATTATGAATGGGGGATTGTGGGGTGAATAAGAGAATAGAGGAAAGATCCTAAAGAAAATCTGAAGGAGAAGAAAGTCTTCTTTCAGTCTTGATCAACAAGCTTAGGAAAGAGCTAGATTCTGCAGACACTGACGAACAGTGAGACAAGCATCACAGAGAAGAACAGTGTGGAGCAAAGGTATAAGTGATTATATTGATCAGATTGGTAATGGACTTACAATAGATCTAAAAATTTGTAATTAAGTTGTATGTATGAACAAATCATTAGTGTTTCAATTCAACCATTAAAGCATTAAGTCTCTTAACCGAGTAGGACTTAAAAGTCTTTTAAAATTGAGATACATCCCAAGGAGTATCAAAAAGTTTGATCACAAAAGTAGCATTGGATATTCCTGATACCTATTGATAGGCCAAGTGAGTGTTTGATCAAGGATGGTAGCATTAGATGCCAGATACTAGTTGACAAACTATTTCTAAATCCTCTAACAAGGTCACACCTAATAGTGTGTTTGTAACCTTTAACAGGGTTGGCTCTTAATAGGGCTCACTTCAGAAGAGTGAAAATTTTGGGTACCGGTCCCAGTGGTTTTTCCCTTAACAGGGTTTCCATGTTAAAATCCTCATGTTATGTTTTTATGATTTATTACTTTACTATTTTACATTTCACATATGCATTTCTGGATTGATCAATATACTTTGCATATTTACTGTGTTTCGGTAAATAGTTAACTGCTTATTGGTAATCATACAGAAGAGAGATTAACAAAGCAATCTGACAAGTAGAAAATTCATTAAAGTATTTCAAGGCATACATCTTGTAGGATAGAAGATAATTTGAGACATAATTAGTGGTTATAAGTTTTTAGGGTTGATTTAAGGATTAATTTTTGAGGCCACTGATTCACCCCCCTCTCAGTTATTACTAACAATTGGTAATAGAGCTTGTGTTCTTAGAAGGAAGGTTTCAAGACCTAAGCTAAAGATCACAAGATGAACAGATGAGATGTACCCAAGTTGAACAAAGATAATTTTGCTTCATGGTAGAGCATAATAAGAATCCAATTATAAGTTATTGGTAATAATGTTACTCAATACTTAGATGTTGAATATGTGTTGCCCATAGGAGCACCAATAGTTGAACAATTGAGAGAGAAGCATGAGCACAAATTCATGATGATAGAGCTTGCTTTCTCACTCTCTGATGCTAAATTTGAAGATGTCAAAAACTGCAAGACTACAAAGCAGATGTGGGACAAATTGATGCTTGTACATGGTGGTGACAAAAATGTTTTGAGAGCCAAGGAAGAAATCCTTAAAGGAAATTTTGATGATCTCAAAATGAAAGAAGGTGAAAACATCACACAGTACAACACAAGAATCAAAGAGGTAGTCAATGCTATTTGAGGAGTTGGAGGTATAATAGAAGAAGATACAGTGACAAGTAAAATTCTAAGAACCTTACTGCCTACTTATGCTATTAGAGTATCTGCCATTCAAGAAATGAGAGCAGTAGAAAATAGCAATGTTATTCTAGAAAATTTGATTGGAAGACTGATTTCATTTGAGATGAATAACTTTGATAATAGTGTCTTATCAAACATGGAGTTTGCATTCAAAACTTCTATGAGAATAAGTAAATCAAGTCATAAAAATACTATAAGAAAACATAGTGATAGTGAAAGTGAAGAGGATGATCTTGATGAAATTGAAGTGCTTATGGCTAGAAGAATGCAGAGAGGCAAAGGTAAATACAAAGGCAAATCACCACTTGTTTGTTTTAATTGTAAAGAGATTGGACACTTTGTTGCAAGATGTCCTAACAAAAGAAAAGATGACAGAAGTAATGACAGATCATTTGAAAAGAAGTCTGACAGAAGTGATTAGAGAAGCTACCAAAAATTAGAAATAAGAGATACTCAAGACTACAAGGACAAAGGAAAGAAGGCCATTTACCTAGAAAAATGCAAAGATGATGATACTAACACCAAATCTGATGAAGACATCGAGATGGTGTTTGTGCTAGTAAAGGATGATTCAGATGATGATGAAGAAAGGTATGTAGAAACTGCACTCATATCTAAAGTCAGTAAAAATAATGTTTGGATTGTAGATAGTGGCTGCACTCACCATATGACCAGTGATAAGCAAAAGTTTAAAACTGTTGAGTACTATAAAGGTGGTTCAGTAAGAATGGGTAATGACAGACCTTGTCTAGTTAAAGGTAGAGGAACCATAATGTTAAATAACTAGATAAAATGTGAAAATGCTTATTGGGTAAATGGATTGAATTATAATCTATTGAGTGTTTCTCATTTGAATAATTCAGGTCATAGAGTAGCATTTGAAAATAAGAAGGCAAAGATCTTCAATAAATCATGAAATCTGATTGGTACCGGTGAAAAGACAAAAGGTAACTTATTCTATCTGAATGATACTGACACCACTTGTTTGATTGCTACAAACAAAGACATATGGTTGTGGCACAAAATATTGTGTCATGTGAACTTTGACAACATGATAAAGATTAGCAAAAAGAGAAATGTTAGAGGCTTACCAACGATGACCAAACCTGACAACATCATGTGTAAGAATTGTCAAAAAGGTAAAATGACAAAGTCTAGTTTCAAAAGCAAAACCCATACATCTGATGCAATTATAGAATTAGTCCATACTGATTTATGTGGACCTATGAGGACAAAGAGTTATTATGGAGATAGGTATTTTATACTCTTTGTTGATGATTACTCTAGAATGATGACAGTCATGTTTCTAAAAGATAAATCAAAAGCATTTAAGATGTTTAAATGGTATAAGGAAATGGTTAAGAAACAAAGTGGTAAATAGTTAAAATGCTTAAGGTCAGATAGAGGAGAGGAATTTATTTCAGATGAATTCACTAACTTTTGTAATGATTATGAAATCAGAAGACAGGTCTCTGTACCGAGAACACCACAACAAAATGGAATTGCTGAAAGAAGGAACATATCCATAGTTGATTGAGAAAGAACACTAATGATAGATAAAGGGATCACCCAAATCTTCTAGAGGGAAGTTGTCAGTACTACTGTTTACACATTGAACAAAGTACAATTGAAAAAAGACACCAAAAAGACACCTTATGAGCTATGGTATGGATACACACCCAATGTAAGTTACTTCAAAAATTTTGGCAGTCAGTGTTATATCTCAAAAGATGATATAAATGGAAAACTTGACTCCAAGAGTGATGAAGGAATCTTTCTAGGGTATTCTACCAAGAGCAAGGCTTATAAATGTCTAAACAAAGCCTCTAAAAAAATTGTTGAAAGTGAAAATGTAAAGATAGATGAATTTGCAAGAGCAGAGAATAATGAAAAGGAAAGCACTAAAGAACCAGAGGACTATAATAGGTTTGCTTACAATGAGGAACCTGACACTCTACCCAACCAACAATGTAGAGCTCCCAAGCAATAGATCATTGTACCCGAGCATCAGGCGGCAAATACCAACGATCAGAATATTGCTCAAGATGATACACAAAGTGATGGAGAACATAATGAAGAACACAATGATGATCAAGTTGATAGACAAAGAGATAAAATTGTACTTTCAAGATATGTTAGAAGGAACCATCCATAGAATGAGATCATAGGAGATAAAAAGGCTGGTATGAGAACCAGAAGTAAGTCTCTAAATACAAGATGTCTTATTTGTGATTATGAGCCCAAATCTGTCAATGCTGCACTAGATAATGATGAATGGATAAGTGCTATGAATGAAGAGATTGAGCAGATAGAGAAAAATAAAACATGGACACATGTACTGAGACAAGATGATAAGAATATCATCGATACAAAATGGATATTCAAGAATAAGATGAATGAGAATGGAGAAGTCACCAGAAATAAAGCAAGACTAGTATGCAAGGGGTATGCACAAGAATAAGGAATTGACTATGGAGAGACCTTTGCACCCATTGCTAGGCTAGAAGGAGTAAGAATACTACTTTCTTATGCTGCATATAAAGGATTCAAGGTATATCAAATGGACGTCAAGTCTTCATTCCTAAATGAAATACTTGTAGAAGAGGTATACATTGAACACTCAGAAGGGTTTGGTGATCCAGACAAGAGGGACATGGTATGTAGACTACACAAAGACCTATATGGGTTGAAACAAGCACCCCGAGCCTGGTATGAAAGACTTTATTCCTATCTTATAAGTATTGGATTTGCAAGGACTAGTGAAAATAGTAATCTTTATTTAAAGGAAGATACTGATGCTAAAATTTTGATTGCTGAGATATTTGTTGATGACATCATATTTGG
Source organism: Thuja plicata (assembly GCA_018584345.1). Classification (NCBI taxonomy): domain Eukaryota; kingdom Viridiplantae; phylum Streptophyta; class Pinopsida; order Cupressales; family Cupressaceae; genus Thuja; species Thuja plicata. The sequence goes on from MU226990.1 coordinate 1,252,289, forward strand.
AGGCAATGATATGCTATGCAAATCATTTGAAAATGAAATGAGCAAAGAGTTTGAGATGTCTATGTTTGGAGAGATAAAGTTATTTCTTGGTCTGCAGATCATGCAACAAGATGAAGGTATTTTCATTACACAATCCAAGTACATCAAAGAAGTACTAAAAATATTCAAAATGGAAGAATCCAAACTAGTTGGAACACTGATGGAAACTGGATGTAAGATGGCAAAGGAAGACAAGTCATCAGAGATAAATCAGACTTTGTACAGATCAATGATTGGAAAACTCATGTATGTTGTACATACTAGACCATATATTGCACATGCAGTAGGAATAGTTGCTAGATTTTCTGCTAATCCCAGGGAATCACATATGACTAATGTGAAAAGAATCCTAATATATCTGAAGAATACTGAGGAATATGGCTTATGGTACAAAAGAGAAGGCAAATTTGAACTTCAGGTCTTTATCGATGTTGATTGGGCTAGAAATATTGATGACCAGAAGAGCACAACTGGAGGAGCATTCTTTATGGATGACAAACTTGTCACATGGATCAGCAAGAAGCAAGGATGCATCTCTCAATCTACTATAGAGGCAAAGTATGTTGCTGCTGCTACAAACTGCTCAAATATTGCATGGATCGAATAGCTACTGGAAGGTATACATATGAAAATTTTAGAACTAGTAATTATTTATTGTGATAATACAAGTACAATAAACATTTCTAAGAATCTAGTCATGCATGCTAAAACAAAGCATATTTCCATCAAGTATCATTATTTGAGAGAACAAGTTCATGCAAAGGAAGTGATACTTAAGTATGTGCAATCAAAGGAACAATTGGCTGATATCTTCACCAAGCCACTGCCCAAAGATGCATTTGAATACTTGAGAAAGAGACTAGGGGTCAGACCCTTGTCTACTGGTCAGTAAGCTGACTAGAAGGATACATCAACCTATATTATATTAGAATATCATTCATGTTGATGCAAGAAAAGAGATGGACTTCAATGATACATCTATACACAACGAGGTATTTATCTACTCCAAGCACCAGAGTTATAACCTATGGAATGGAAAATTCAAGGAATATATTATGGATAGAAAGGATCCATTTGACATTACTGTCAAATACTTAATTTGCAAAATTTGTGTTTGGAATTGCTGTCAAAGGGAGAGAGTTTATCCATTATCATCTCAGGAAGAGATTATATCCATTGAAGTATCCAAAGGGAGAGATGTAACAAGAAAGGGAGAGTACATACAAAGGAAGAGAATTGATGACAAAAGACATCACAAGAAAGAAGAACAGTCAAAGGGAGAGAGTTTGACATAGAAGGAGAACACATCACATTAGATGAAGAAAGATTCTACATCTATCTAGTGAAGGGATTGAAGACAGGAAGAAAGCTGCAAGAATCAAATCAAAGCTATTTGAGCTTACCAATAGCCAGACATTTATATTAGTTACATTTGACCAACTTGATGAAACTATATATTTCCTATTGTATTAGTGATAGTATAGTATGATAATGTAGTATGTTGCCATCAATGCCAAAGGGAGAGATTGGTGACATATAACTCATTGAATGTTTGAAGTTATTAAGTTGATGATCATGCAAGGCATTAAATTAGTTAATGTATTGTATTATCATTGATGTCAACTTGATATAATCTGTATGGTCATTAAAATATTGCTAAAGACTTCAAAGAACCGATGAATCAAGGCTATGCTATCAGTAATGCATACAAGTCAAGTATTCACTAAGTGACTGCATGCACCGACGGAGTGCACACTGACGGTCAGAGTAAAAGAGCAGAGTCCCAGTGTTACTTGACAAGCTAATGCACAACATTACCGATGAGTAGAGTTACAGTGTTGACCGACGAGAAAAGCACAGAGTAACCCAACGGAAAGAATTTCAGTGTTGCCTGATGGAGAAGACAAGGACGGAGATCCCGATGACAACTAAAGTCACACTGACAGAATAGTCAGTTATCACCGATGACTAACTAAAGTATTGACTGACAGAACAAAGAGTTCAAAAAATGACAAAATGCTTAGCTGTTAAGAAGCTAACGATAGAATTAACCGATACTTATCATTGTTTTAATCATCCAAATAAAGCTAGAAATAAGTAATTGATTTAAAGCTGATTTGTCTAGTTGGCAAGAAGACCTCTTTGAGATAAATCAGGAGTTTGCTTTAAATCTATTGGCAAGAATAGTGGAACATGCCAAGAATCAAGAAAGCCAAGAAAAGGGGAAATCATGTCTATAAAGAGACGAACCCAATTCATTACAAATGGGGGATTGTGGGGTGAACAAGAGAATAGAGGAAAGATGCTAAAGAAAATCTGAAGGAGAAGAAAGTCTTCTTTCAGTCCTGATCAACATGCGAAGGAAAGAGCTAGATTCTGTAGACACCGATGAACAGTGAGACAAGCATCACAGAGAAAAATAGTGTGGAGCAAAGGTATAAGTGATTATATTGATCAGAGAGGTAATGGACTTACAATAGATCTAAAAATATACAATTAAGTTGTATGTATGAACAAATCATTAGTGTTTTAGTTTAACCATTGAAGCATAAATCCTCTTAACCGAGCAGGACTTAAAAGTCTTTTACAATTGAGATACGTCCCAAGGAGTATCAAAAAGTTTGATCACAAAAGTAGCATTGGATATGACCGATACCTATTGACAGGCCAAGTGAGTGTTTGATCAAGGATGGTAGCATTAGATGCCAGATACTATAATCACCTAAAAATGGTCACATAAACCCTAGACCCCCAATCTCAGCAATTAATAAAGAAACCCTAATCTTGATTAAACCTAAGTCCTAAATCAAACATGCAATTATCAAATTCAAACTGATCTGACTTAAACCCTAGGTCCTAATCAATCATCATACTTGATTAATTAATTAATTCCTAAAATCATAATACATTGACAAATAAACCTTATGTTAATTATTTAATTGATATTCTGACATATTAATTAAATAAAAATTATAAAATTGTCAATTAAATCAAAAAGGGACTTAAATTAATTATAATATCATAAATGTGCATTCAAAATCAATTTAATTATTAAAAATGCATATGACATCATCAAATCCAGTTAACTGATTTATCAAAATGGAAACAATCCAGTTCCACTCAGTTAACTGATTCTCCACTGATTATCATTTTAGAAACATTTCAGTTAACTGAAAACTAAATATGGAAGTTTCCAAAGCAACTGATTAGTCAGTTCAGTCAACTAACTCTCTTGACCAATCAAATTACTTGCACATGGATTGTGCTTCTTCAATCGAATCTGAGCCACTCTTTTTGTTCGATCTCGACTGTCGATTCGAGAGAGATTTTTAAAAAAGAGAAACTCTTTTCCCTCACAAAGGATCCTAATTTTTGATTAAAGTTATTATACTGCATTTTTATTTAGCATTCTTAGCATTCTCTCATTTAGCTAATATTGTTGTTTACTTTTATTCAAGCATGCAAACTTAATTTAGAGCACACTTTCAATTTGG
>MU226990.1:1280192-1310186 GCA_018584345.1 Thuja plicata
TATGTACATATATATACATATATGTACATATATATACATATATGTACATATATATATATATACATATATGTACATATATATACATATATGTACATATATATACATATATGTACATATATATACATATATGTACATATATGTACACACACACACATGTGTGTGTGTGTGTGTGTGTGTGTACTAATTTGAGATTTAATGTGAAGTCAATGTAATGTGAATGTGAAATAATAGAGGTGGAAGAGTGTGAGTTTAATAGAGATTAATGCAATGGTTGATCAGGATATCCTACATTTATTCATTTCACCATTTACCTGCACCTTATAGAAGATAGCTTGTGTAGAATTATATGTTGCACTAAGCAAGTGTTCTTTAGCCTTGAAGTCCTTCTTCAGAAAGCAGTTTACTTCCATGGAAATGTGCCTAAATAAATTTTATAATATGTTATTCAGATAGTGAGTGTGACTCTCACCGTGGTTTTTTTTCCATGTTAGATTTTCCATACAAATATGATGTTCACATGTGTGTGTGTGCTCGTTAAAATATCTTTCATTAATGGTTAATTAGATTAAAGCTAATTATAGAGAGTTTATGACAGGATACATTAAGTTTTTGTGCATGCTCATTCATGCCCCTCCTAGCATCCATAGGTGTTCAAAAATAAAGTGATAAGTCCATAAAAGGTGGAAGTTTCACTTGAGGTGGGAAAGTGATAATGTGATAACACTGCCAAAAGTGGGAATGTTCCTATGTAGTCCCTAGGTAAACTTAGGTACATGTGTTTAGAACCTAGGAGAAGAACTTACTAGGTACAAAACTTAAGCACACCAACACATTGGTTACACTTTTCAGTGAAAGATTTTGCTAGTGATGTATTAGTAGTGTAGGGATAATTCCTAATTGGTGGTTTTTTGTTGATTGTGTATATTTTCTTGTCTTAGGTATCTTGGTTTCACTTGATGATTACTGACATAATAATTGTGTGTAAGTAGACCTAGATGATCTTCATTTAATAGATGGTTTTCATGATGTCTTGTGTGACTTGGTATCATGGTCGAATGGTATTTTTTTCTAGTGATGTGGATTTACCATTGGGTGGTGGTGATCTTATTTAGTGTTATAGATATTGGAGGTATTCTTGGATCCTGTTGCTACATAAGGGTCTTTCCTATGTGTAGATTCACCAAGAGGATATGGTTATCTTTCACTTGTAGGATATGGTTGTCTTCATGTGATTGCAGATCTTGACATCATAGATACATGAATTTATCATGGAGTCTTTGGTTTGGGTGTTGTATATGCTTTATCTTTTTGACATATTTTCATTTCTTGATGGGCAAAATTTGGTTTAGATTATGTTGGTTCTTTTGTCATGATGCACTATTGATTGCTAGCTTATAGTTTTTTCATGATAAATTGTTCTTGAGATCATGTTATGTTCACTTGGAGCATGTGATCTTCTGGGAGGATATGGTTACATGTTATCATGTTTATGTTATTTATTATGTAGTTAGAGCTTTGACATTGATCTTGGTTAGTTATCTTTTTATTGAGTATATAGTAATTTTCTAGATACTTAATGATTGTACTATGTTGCATTTGGATATTGGCATTGATTGACCAATTATAGTTGCTCATGGACACGTGGAGACATAGGTGAGGTGGAGTTTTGTTGTGTTTTTATACATGTGTTGAGATGATTGATTCTCAAGAAGTCCAAAGAGCTCTCACTTGATATAGAATTGAGAGGGGATTTCTCTTAGAGTGAGTCACGGTGACTTTAATATCTTAGTGAGCATTATTACTCCCCAATATTGGTCCACTCAATGGTCTACTACTTGATATGTATTTCCTATTGTTTCCTTTTAGGTGCATTATGTTTGTACTTTCTCTTTCATAAATATGGATCTTGAGATATGAAGATCATTAGTTATGGATGATTCATTTGAGAGATGTCTGGCATTGGTTGTCTCTTTATGCATATGATGTTCTTATGATATCATTATGAGTATATTAGTTGATAATTATTATGCTTATTTACTTAATTGGGAATGGTTATTATGAGTTTCATCTTCTTTCTTTTGAGAGGATTATATAAATGGGTGCCAGCAAGAAGTTGAGTCCACTTTTTTGGAAAAAAGTGGAAGTGTTTTTCTTGTTTTTAAAATTTTCTGTCAATTGATGTCAAAATTTGAGGCACTTAGAGATTGAATCTCGAAAAAATCCACTAATAGAAAATGTAGTTCTCAGAGTCTATTTTTCAAATATGTAATTTATTTGAATACCCACATGGTAGAAAATCTATTTAGTAGGCATGTTTAAAAACCTCTTTTTCAAAATGCTTGTTTCAGGACCATACCCTGCATGTGTACGACCACCCTATTTTGAAGTAAATAAATGAATTTTTCTAAATCCTTTTGGGGGAAGGTACCTAACACATAAAAGATTGGTTAGAATATTTTTTCTTTTTTTTAATTGAATATATATATTTTTAATTTTTAATTGACTATAAAGTACATTTTCAAAACTTCTTGTGTACTACCACCATAATTTGATGAAAATTTCACTTTTTTTGGATTTTTTTTTTATTTTGTATAAATTTCTATGTAGATTGGTCTCATATAATTCATTTTTTCAAAAACCTAAAATCAAAAAGTTATTAAAGTTTTAGTGAACCTTACTATTTTAAGTTTAGGTACCACTTTTGATTAATAAATATTGTAAAAATAGTAAAATTTATCATATCACTATAAAATTTATGTTTTTGAAATCTAGACAGTAAGATCTCTAATGGGTTTTAATTTCATCAAAAAATTTGATTAGGAAGACCCTCAAAAAATTACGGCAAGACATAAATCTGGTGTTCAAATGCCTTAGCCATTATTTTGGAGGTCCAAGCATAGACTTGGTCCCACCAAACCAGTCCCGAACCAAAATCCAATGCAAATGGTGGTTTGGTAAATTCAAATTTTTAAAAATGGGCACACATTTAAAAATGTGTACCCGTTTCTTAAATGTAATATATCAGCATGTAAAAATGAGTTTTATAAAAAGAAAAAATTAAAAAACGGGCACCCTTTTTTTGAATTTTGGATCGGGTGTCCGAGCCTAAGATGGGTGCCCACTTCTAAAGGCAATTCTCAAGCCCACAAGACTTTCGTGAAATTGGTACCCAACTTCTTGCACTTACCCACATGTTGGTGTTACATGCTACATATATTTGTTTGATATATAAGAATTGACGCAAGGAAGGTAAGGAGAACCAGGGCGCATGGAACTCCCAACTATCCAAACCAACTTGCAAAACAACTTAGAAGCAACAACACAAGAAGGGAGAGAAATAAAGTAGAATATTCTTATTATTTCATCAAACATCATATATGTTAGGCTGTAAGGCCTTCCCAATTTTGGTCATTTACATTCAGATATTTATAGAATAATCTTCATACATGTGAGGTCACAGACCTACAATCCAAATATTCTATCTCTTTTCTACCTAAGAACTGCTATCTAAATCTAAGAACATAAACTGCATATATACAAGAGACCACAAAAGAGGTCGGCACCAAAGATCCTAAATATCCAACATAGAAAACAACAAAGACCTAGATTTAGGTTTGAAGGCATCCTAATGAGAGACGCAAACATTAATTATGCTACAAAAATTAAATGTATACATCAGCCAGAATATCTAATGTCCAAAAACTAAGTCGGTGAGAAAGACTATCGAGCACAGAGACTAGTCGGTGAAAATTACCAAGCAACCAAGAATAACCACCGAGAACCCATTAGTGAAGCCAGCCAAATAAGTAACAGAGCTTGAGTAGTTAAACAAAAAACCTTCAACTGACCAAGCAAAGAAGTTACCAAACAGTCTCCAACAAGTTACTGAACCAAAAAAAAACATATTTTTGGTTGATACAGGATTGCCAAGAACCCAAGATGCTTCTGCATTAGACACTTGGGGTTAACAGAAATGATTCTCTGAATCATGAATTAGGTACAACCTAAATTGAATCCAACTCAGATTGAGAAATCCAAGATGAGTCCTCAATAGGTTTGTTCTTCCACTTTACTAGATATTCCATGTAATCCTTTCCTCTTGTACTTCTTCCAACTCTCTGTTTCAAAATCTGCTCAACTTCCTCTACCTATTTCTTAGGATAATCACTTGGTACTTTCACTTCTTCATCAGGTTCATGATACTCATACAAATCTAAAATATTGAATATAGGTGATATATCCATGTTGTCAGGTAATTCTACTTCATAAGCATTTCCACTATCAAATCTTCTCAATATCTTGCAAGGACCAAATTGCTTCATCTTCAATTTACCATATGTTCCAATAGAAAATCTTCCTTTCTTCAAATGAACCATAATTGCATCACCAACTTCAAAAATATTATGTTATCTTGATCTATCTACACTATCCTTGTATTTTTGATTACTCTGGTCCAACTTATGTTTCACTTCCTCATGCAATGTCTTCATAAACTCTAGAAAATTTTCTCCTTCATCACTTCTCTTATCTTCTCCAGCAATATCTCTCAAGTCTGATATACCTCTTGGTTGTGTTCCATGAACAATCTCAAAAGGTGTCTTTCCAGTACTTTTATTAACTGAACTATTAAATGCAAACTCTGCTTGTGCCAATATCAAATCCCAATTACTCAGTGTGTCTCTAACTAAGCATCTTAACAAGGTACCCAAACTTTGGTTTACAACCTCTATTTTTCCATCAGTATGTGGATGAAATGTAGAACTATACTTCAACTTAGTGTCCAACTTCTTCCAAAGTTTTTCCCAAAAATAGCTAACAAGCTTACTGTCTCGGTTAGAGATGATACTCTTTGGTAATCCATGCAATCTGACAATCTTCTTAAAGAAAAGATCTGCCATATGCATTGTATCTGATGTTTTTCTACATGGGATGAAATGTATCATCTTGGAAAATCTATCCACAACAACAAATATGGAATCATTACCTCTTACTATCCTTAGTAAGCCAAGAACAAAATCCATGCTGATATCACTCCAAGGTTTTACAGGACTAGAAATTGATGTATACAATCCAATATTCTGACTTACTCCTTTTGCAACTTGACAAACTCCACAATTTTTCACAAATTTTTGAACATATTTATACATCTGAGGCCAAAAATACATTTCTTTAAGTAAACTTAATGTCTTATCAATACCAGAATGTCCAAGAAAACCACTACTATGTTTTTCCTTGATCAAATTAGTTCTCATTGATCCTCTTGGTATGCACAACTAAATACCTTTGAACAACATATCTTCTTTAATGAAATAGTCTTCATACTTACTCAATTGATTTTGAATAGGTTCATTGTACATTCTCCACTGCTCAAAAAAATTAGGGTCATTTTCATACAAGTTCTTCATATTATCAAAACCAAGAACCTCAATCCTCATTTCAGTCAATAAAGATCTTCTTCTACTCAATACATCAGGAACTCGATTAGAAACTCCATTCTTATGCTTTATCACAAATGTGAAATTCTACAAATACTCTACCTATTTCATATGTCTCTGATTCAACTTATTCTAACTCCCAAAATACTGTAAATCCTTATGATCAGTATATAACACAAATTCACTTGGCATTAAATAATGTCTCCATTTCTTTAGAGCCTAAACAATAGCATAGAATTCTTGATCATAGACAAAATATTTCCTTATAGCATCATTCAAATTTTTTCTAAAGAAAGCAATAGGTTTACCTTCTTGAGTCAACACAACTCCTATGGCACTTTCACTTGCATCACATTCAACTTGAAATACCTTATTGAAATCAGGTAAGGCTAACACAGGTAATTCAACAACCTTTTGTTTCAAAGTCTCAAAACTCTTATTAGATCCACGTGTCCATTTGAATTCTCTTTTGTCTCCTCTCATTGTCTCAGTCATAACATTACAAATAGAATGAAATTTCTGATAAACTTTCTATAAAAAATTTTCAATCCATGAAATGATCTTACCTCACCGACATTCTCAAGTGCAGGAAAACTAAGTATGGCTTCAAATTTCTCAGGATCCATCTTCAAACCATCTACTGAAATCACAAAACCTAAATGCACAAGTTATTCTTTCATGAAGGAACACATTTTCAAATTTATCAGTAACTTTTTCTCTTTCACTCTCTGCAACACTTGTCTTATATGCATCAAATGCTCTTCTTTGGTCTTACTAAATATCAAAATATCATCCAAGTATACAATCACACATTTATTCAAAACCTTGTTCATCAACCTCATAAATGTACTTGGTGAATTAGTTACACCAAAGGGCATAACCAACCACTCATACAAAGCATCTTTTATCTTGAAAGCAGTCTTCCATTCATCACCTTCTCTAATTCTGATATGAGGATATCCACTCTTCATATCAATTTTGGTAAAATATTTTGCTCCACTCAAACAACCCATTATATCATCCATCCTTAGTATAGGAAATCTATACTTAACTGTTATCTTGTTGATTTCTCTTGAATCAGTGCACATTATCCATTCTCCATTCTTCTTAGGTGCCAATACCATTGGTACTACACTTGGACTCAAAATTTCTCTGATCAAACGCTTTTTCAACAACTCATGAACTTGTCGGTTGAGTTCTTCATTCTCAGTGAGTGTTAATCGGTGTGGTACCTTGTTCAAAAAACTAGCTCTAAGAATTAGATCCATTCAATGAATAATATCTCTAATTGGTGGAAAACCATCAGGTACATTATCTAAAATGATCTCCTTGTACTTGGTGAACAATTTCTCAACTTATTTAGGAACTTTATCTTTTGTGTTCTTACTCGGTTTGTTAGGAATCACAAAGCATAACAATATCATTCCTTTTCAAATAATTAACAAATTGTGGTGCAGGGAACCTCCTGAAAGTTTCTCTTTTCTTTCCTTTATGTTTGTAATAAGGTGCATCCTTGAGATCACCCTTGTGTGTGTGTAGTTGTGTGGGTCTATGATGTAAGGTGAAGGACCTAAGGTGAAGTTATAAACCTAGGTTCCTGAAACCAAAGTTAGACCATGTTTGTTTAAGGATTTTAAGGTTTGAAGAGAAATTATATTTTAAGTCCTTAGTTAAGTTATTTTCTTGTTTTTAACCTCTCCCACATCCTTGGGGGTCAGTGAACTTAGCATTATCCAAAAATAGCAACTTTCCTTCATGATTGCCAAAAGTTGTCTTTTTGAAAAGTTGCATGAGCAAATTTTGCAAAATGTTGCTCGAGAAATGAAAAATTATTTGTAACCTACCTCACCCACTTTCTAAAGCATCTGAAACACTTAGAGGATTATATTAGGAGAGAGGATACCTTCCATGAAGGTTAGAATACCCTATGTATGCAGTTTGATGTTCAAGCAAGAAAATAGAAGAGTGTTTTGAGTCATTTTTGCATGGTACAACCTGGTACGGATTCATTTTGAAGATACAATTGTAGAATCTTGTAATTCTTTGAGTCTATTGACCATTCCAGTTGGTTTGAAGTGTTTTAGTTAGGTTAGTGAAAAGTTATAGATTTTACTTGGTTGCTGTCTGAGAAACCAAGGCTCTATTGGGTCAGTCTCAAAGATGTGATCCTAACAAGAGATTTATCCAGTGGATCTCCTCGGCCATTTGGAAAATTCTAGTTAGGATCATGGTCTTTAGGAATCCATAATCTCAAACTCTCACTCTTAGTCCTACTATTTATGAGATCAAGCCCTAGGCTAATTATCCCAATGTAATTAGCCTAGTCTTTTGGTACAATCACATGCAGGAGTTATATGTTTATTGGGGGATCAAACCAAGAGTGGTTCTAGACTAAATTGGGGTAGGGGAATCCATCCAAAGCCCTGAATTTCATCCATGAACCCACCTTCTATCACTTTCCTAACAAACCAAGCCTAAACTAGCTAATTAGGCCTGTGTGTTTTGTGAGAGTTCAGGGGTGCAGGAGTGGAGTGATGTACCAATGATTTGGGGGTCTTAAAAAATCCATAAAAGGGTTTCTAGAAACCCAAATATATTTTCTGGATCCCACTGTCACAAAAAGTTAAGTTCCAAAAACCCACTGGTTAGGGCTACAAGGAATCCTACACCATTTGGGATTCAACTAACCTTGGGTCTACAAGATCAAATCTAGTGGTGGATTCCTAACCCTTAGTGTCTATTAAGAGTCTTCAATCACTTAGGATAGAGTTTTGAACCCACTGGTGAAGTTTTACACTTTGTTGTATGGTTTAGAGAAAGTGTCCCTTTAAAGAGAAATTGCTTTGTTTCATAGATTGATTTGGAGAACCAAAAGAGAATATGGGAAGCCTATTGACCCCTTGGACAAGTTAGGAGACATCCTAAGAAGACTTGTATGGAGTTGGATTGATAAATTTTGAAGATTGAATGAGTGATAGAGAGTTAGGGACCATAAAGGCCTTCTTGCAGTGCTCTCTGCATCAAATTGTCTACCTTCCATCAAACAAACTTTCACAGATGTACATATCTCTCCAACAGATTCTTCACCCAAAGGTAACAAGATTTGTTTCTTACCATCAACCCAAATAGTATATTTGTTCACTCTTCCATCATGTATAGCATGTATATCATATTGCCAAGGTCTACCTAATAAAATATGACAACAATCCATTGGCATAATATCACACAACACCTTATCATAATACTTTCCAATTTTCAGATTCACAAAAGATAATGAACTACAACTGATTGTATGTTTGAAGTCATTTTGTTGATGGTTAACCGAGTTATAGATATGATGCTAGACATTAAACAGTTAATGTATTGTCATTGATGTCATCAACTTATTTGAGTATCATTATGGTGACAAACATCTATTATGGATTGAAGATTTGGAACAAACAATGTTTATGTGGTTGGTAATTGAAGAGTTTTGTATACATTGAGTAATAGTAAACACTGAGTAAATACAATGTATATCGAGCATAGTAATAACCAAGATAGGGATCACCAACACATCATAGTATTGATTGAGAAATTAAATCAAACCGAGGCCGACTAAAATGATGAGATGGAAATTGATGATTTCAAGGTAAATGATAAGATTTGATATGATGATCAAATGGCTATGAAAATTCAAGGAAGATTAGATGAAGAAGATTGAAACGTGTTTTTATCACAACTACCGATGAAGGTTTAAGTGGCAAAACCAATGAAGGAGATTAAGCAGAAAAATATAAAGGATGGAAATTAAATGAGTTATGATGTATATATAAGAGAAGAGATTCACTATGAATCATGATGCTATGATATACACAAATGTAAATTTTATGCATGACTGATCAAACTGGTTAAAGACAAAATTGAACATTTTCTACAAACAACACCGAGCGACAAAGGAAAGAGCATTAACTGAGCAAAAAAAAAAATGAAGAATCAAATGAACTGAAGTGAAAAAATTGATCAGAGGTATTATGTACTTAGCATAGATCTGAAAATCTACAAATAGAGTTGTATTTGAATCAGATCATTACTGTATCAGTTTAACCATTATTACAGATAAATCTCTTAACCGAGTAGGATGTGAAAGTCTTTATTATGACATTTAAATGAATGTTGAGTGTTTTCTTGTTGACCCCATAGTGAATGATTGGTCAAGAGAGAATTGTTAGTTTTAAATCCTCTAACCAGGTCACATTTAATAGTGTGCATTATACCCTTTAACAGGGTTGGCTCTTAACCGAGCTCACTTAAGAAGAGTAAAATATTTTGGGTTACCGGTCCCAGGTGGTTTTTCCCTTAGCAAGGTTTCCACATTAAAAATATGTGTTAACGTGTATGATTTTTGTGGATTATTATTTTAGTTTACAGATTACTTTATCTGCATTGATCGGTAATCACAGTATTGATTTACTGCTACTCGGTATAGGACCAAAAGTTTGAGATCACAGTTTACATTTTACCGAGTTGATTTATATGTTTGAAATTGTTGTTATATACATATGGGAGAATTTAGGATTGTAGGATAATTTGGGAGCCAACTGATTCACCCCCCCTCTTAGTTATTCTAACAATTGGTATCAGAGCATACAATACTTAGAAGGAAATTTTTAAAGGACTTAAGCTAAAGATCACAAGATGTATAAGAGAGACACATCAAAGCTGAATAAGGAGAACTTATCAACATGGAAAAGCATAATGAAACTATACCTATCAGGGATTGGAGATGACTTACCACTATACCTAGATAATCAATTCATCCTACCTACTGGACCTTTGAATGTTACTCAGATGAAAGAAAAACATGAACACAACACTATGATGGTAGAAATTGCTTCTTCAATTATTGATGCTGAATTTGAGGATGTCAAGACATGTACATCAGCCAAGAAGATGTGGGACAAGAATACACTAGTTTATGGAGGAGATGAAAATGTAAAAAGAGCTAAAGCTGAAAGTCTCTAAGGAAAATTTGATGACATGAGAATGAAAGAAGGAGAGAACATAACACAATACAGTAACCAATTCAAGGAGGTTGTGAATTCTATTCGTGGAGCAGGTGGAACTATTATTGAAGACACTATTGTGAGTAAGATTCTTAGAAATTTATTGCCTATTTATTCTATAAGAGTCTCTGCAATACATGAAATGAGAGTAGCACCTGGAAACAATATTACTGTTGATAGTCTTGTTGGTAGGCTGTGATAGAAGTAACCTTGTGAGTGTGCTTACACAATGCTCTTAGACTAGATTTTGTTCTTTATACTCCACTTAGGAACCCAATATCTCTTTAGGACCTCTCTAGTATCTAGGTACTTTATCTAAGACCACTCCTATCTCTTCTTTAGGAGTCTTCAATTTTGTGTTTCACTCTAAGGGACAACTATCTCATAGTTTTGTCTCAATGCTTCCTATGGCTTGAAGAATTATAATGCCAAATTCTTCATACCAACTTCTCTATTGCTACAAGGTCCATGTATAGGCTTGGAATGTTCCTTCTAAATCCATTCAACTCTAATCCCATAAGTCTTCAAACATAATTTGGTCGAGTTCACTATTTGCCTTCAAATTGTCCTATTAGGCCTAATGATCCTATTAGCCATATCCAGATGGTTTTTTTGGATTAACTCTAAAAAATTACTCACAACCCCCAAAAATAATCAGGGATCCAAATACCCTTTTGGGAGACCTAAAATATTTCTAAGGTCTAGGGTTCCCAAACTATCCGTACATCACTATCCTAAAAAGTAGGGCTTTTAGGCGTATTTTGGCTCTCTACTGGAAACTCTATGATTTCTACTCAAAACTCAATCCAGATGGATTGGTTTGGCTCTAATATCAAAACTAGGGACCTATGAGACCCTAATAACACCAAGACCACACTTTATTTAATTCTCCATTACACTCCCTTGTCTCTGCAAATGGATTTATCCTTGTTATACTCCTAACTCGCCTAGGGCATGACCTCATAAATAGCTAAACATCTCTCCTGTCTTCCTACCTCTATATAAACTATGTATAGTGGCTCCCATAAGAATTTAATTTAAAATTTTGTGTTTTCCACTGTTGAATTTTATGGGGGAGCCATGAAAGCAAAGTTACCCTGAATCACACCAGTAGACTACCTAGTTTAGGATTATTTTCCTACAGTTAGAAAACCAACTCAAAATGATTAACACCCTAAATGAAAAAGTCTTAGAACAATCCCTAAAAAATTAATCCATAGTTATATCTCAATATTCAATCCATTCAATCACTCTGTAACTCCAAATACTCAAAAATATCACTAACACAAAATTGCAGACCTTTTTACTATTCAAAAACTTGTTTTAAAAAACTAATGCCTTGAGAAATGTGTTTTATACATCCTTAAGATTATTCTTCCTTGTTTCTAGGCTTGGTTAATTTATTTACCACTCCTACATTGAGGGGAATCCAAAGTTGTCGAGTTGCATGCAACATTTGCAAAAATTGCAAATGTTGTCATGACAACTTTTGAGCAACTTTTGGCATCTTTGCATTTATGCCTCCTCCCTATATTTTAGGGCCTCTAACCCCTATATATCGATGAACCAACCTCATAAATTCATACAAAATCATATTTCCTACTATGCTAGGGTCTAGGACACATTTAGACCATATTTTCCATTTAGACCAAAATTACAATAAAGAAACCTAACTATACTAGGTTGGATTAGATACTAACTATCTATCACCTAGTAACACATCTTGCATGACCTCCTAAGGTCCAAATTTAAACACACACTCTAACTTGGCTAAGGTAAGATACAAGCCAAAACTTGAGGGCTTTTAGGATTGCCTAGGTGCTCCTGCAACATTCTCCCCTAAACAAAAGACTTCAATCCACCCTTGGATTGAGTAAGTTGGTATCAACCCCCAACTTCTTAAACCCAGTTTCCTTGATTTACACTACATCTACATTAGGTTTTCCTTTCCATTTTACCAAGTTTTCTTTATAGTACTCCTTCTTTCTGGTCTTCTTGTAGACTCTAGAATCTAGATTGTTCTCCGCTTGTTTGGTTGGTGTAGATGGAAATTGTAGTTCTTCAACCTCATGTATTACTTCATTTAGACTCTGATCAGCATTAGAGATTATGCCTTTATACAATACCAAGTTGCAACATTAAACACTGGTGATAAACCCAAATCCTTCGGAAGTTCTACCTTGTAGCCATTAGCTCCATACTTGGCTAGTATGACACATGGACCAATTCTTTTCATCTAAAGTTTATGAGGTGTCCCCTTCTGAAGCCTTTCCTTGTTGAGGTGAACCATTACTAGATCTCCAACCTTGAATTAGACATCCCTCTTCTCTCCTCCACTTTATTCTTGATCTTCTTGGTATTCTTAGTGAGTGTCTTCCTAACTGTCTCATGAACCTCTTGCATAGCACATGAAAAATCGTCAGCATATCCACTTCCTTTAGTTCCATCCTCAAGTTCTCTAAGTTCATGAATGCCTCTAGGATGAATATCATACTCTTTTGTTAAGCATCTTAGGAGATTTCTAAGGATCCTATTTAATACCTCTGTTTGACCATCTAATTGAGGATGGTAGGCAGATCCAAATGATAAGTTGGTGCCCAACTTTTGCCAAAGAGTCTTCCAAAAGTGGCTCATAAACTTGTTGTCTTTGTCAGACAATATACTCAATGGTAGACCATGAATTCTAAAAACTTCCTTGAAGAATAAAGAAGCTATGTGACTGGAATCATTGGTTGTCTTGCAAGGTACAAAGTGTACCATTTTACTGAATCTGTCTATAATCACATAGACACTGTCCATTCCTTGTCTAGTCTTGGGAAAACCTACTACAAAGTCCATGCTTAGACATTCCCATGGTCTGGTTGGAATGGAAAAAGGTTGATATAGGCCTACATTTGTGGATGTTCCTTTGGAATTTTGACAAATAACACAACCTTCTACAAATTTCTTCACATCCAAGTTCATCTTGGGCCAAAAATAGAATCTTTGGACTAACTCTTGAGTTTTATTAACCCCAAAATGGCCAGTAAGTGCACCATTATGTTTCTCTTGTATGAGATTCATTCTAATAGACCCCCTAGGGATAGATAACTGACCCCTTTAAACAATAGACCAGGCTGCAAAGTGTATTCAGAGTATTGACTATGAAAGTGGTTTTTATACTCTTGACATACCTTGTAAATGTCTGAAAAGTCCTCATCTTCCTCATACAGGTCCTTGAAGTTGTCAATTCCTATACTCTACAGTTGAATCTCTTGAATGGTCAAGGCTCTTCTGCTCAAAGAATCTGCAACTTTATTCTGCAACCCTTTCTTGTGTTTGATGTTGAATGTATATTCTTGTAGGTATTCAACCCACTTCATGTGCTTATGAATCAATTTTTCTTGAAAGTTCAAAAAACTCAATGCTTGATTATATGAATAGACAATGAACTCCTTTGGAAATAGATAATGCCTCCATTTTCTCAATGACTGGACCAGAGCATACATCTCTAGGTCATAATAAAATTATTTCTTCTTAGCTTCACTCAAATTCTCTAAATGGAAAGCCACTGGTCTTCCCTCCTAGCATATGATAGCTCCAATTTGCACATTGCTAGTATCACACTCCACAGTGAACAATTTTTCAAAACTTGGCAACACTAAATTTGTTTGGGTTGCAATCTTCTTTTTCAGTAGCTCAAATCCATTATTAGCTTTCTCATCCCAAACAAACTTAGTCTTCATGCCTCCTTCAATTGTATCTAACATAGGAGCACATATTTCACTAAATTGTTTAATAAAATTTCTATAGTATTGTGAAAGACCATGAAAAATTCTTACCTCAGTGCTTGTTCTTGGAGTAGGCCAGTTGATGATGGCCTCAACTTTGCTTGGATCCATTTTTAAGTTACCCTGTGATAGCACAAAACCAAGGTACACCAGCTCTATCTTGATTAACTCACACTTTTCTAAGTTGATCATCAACTTCTCCTCCTGCAGCTTCTTAAAAACCAATTCCAAGTGCTTGAGGTGCCCCTCCCTTGTCTTACTATAGATGAGTATATCATCTAAGTAGACCACTATAAACTTCCCATCGTACTCTTTAAGTACTTCATTCATCAACCTCATGGATGTTGATGGGGCATTTGACAACCCAAATGGCATGACAAGCCATTCATACAGTCCTTCTGTGGTTTTGAAGGCTATTTTCCACTCATCCCCTTCATTTACCCTTATCTGGTGATAACCACTTTTTAGATATATCTTTGTAAAGTATCTAGCCCCTCCTAGACAGTCCATTAGGTCTTCTATCCTAGGGATAGGGAACCTATACCTAATGTTAATCCTATTGATCACTCTGGAGTCTGTACATAACCTCCAAGTTCCCCCTTTCTTAGAATCTAGGACTGTGGGTACGACACAAGGGCTACTGCTCTTTCTTATAAGACCTTGCTCTAAAAGTTCTTAGATTTGTCTAGCAATCTCTTCATTCTGTTGGCGAGTCATTTTATAGGCTGCCTTATTCGGTAGGGTAGCTCCTAGGATTAGGTCTATTTGGTGGCTTATTGACCTCTTAGGGGGTAAGGTGGATGGTTGTCCATCACTCACTATCCCTTGATACTTTACTAGCATCTCTTGAACTTCTTTTGGTAGCTCTGGCATCTTCTCTAGTCTATCTGCAACTTCCTTTGGCTTCAACATCAGTGTAAAGACAAATCATTCTCCCTCATCTAGAGTCTCTAAGAACTCTTTTTCACCCACCATGAGAACATTGGGACAAGTAGACTTCACTTCTACATCCTCCAATAGTGACTGGATTTTGTATGTCACATTGTCTTTCTTGAAGGTGTATGAGTTTTTCACTCCATTATGCATGTCCATTTGGTCAAAATGCCATGGTCTACCTAGGAGAAAGTGACATGTGTCCATAGGTAAGACATCACACAAAACCTTATCCTTATATCTCCCAATGGAGAATTCCACCGAAGCTTGCTCATTAACTAGGACATGTTGTCCTTTGTTTAGCCAAGTGACCTTATAAGGATTGGTGTGATGTATCCTTGTCATTTTCAGCTTATTGAATGCCTCTTCTAACACTAAATTGTTACTTGATCCCAAGTATATGATGAATATACACACCTTTCCCATCATTTTACACTTTACTCTAAACAGTTCTCTCCTCTGACTGCTTTCTTCCTTCACTGGTTCTTTTATCAGAGTTCTCCTCATCATAAGATTTTCTCCTTCCTCTGATTCCAATGGCACTTCAGGATTCTTGTTCCCACTTGTCTCTTCATGGACATAATTCACTCTTTTGTCACCCCCTTGAGAGGTACTTCCCTTCTCTAGACACCTATAGGCTAGATGTCCTAATTGATTGCAGTGATAACACTTCATGTTGGCAAAATAGTTTTCTCTCCCTTGGCTACTGCCTCTTCCTCTATTGTTAGAGTTCCTCCCTCTACTTGAACTCCCTCTATTGAATTTTCCTTCATTTTTTTCAGTGAGCTTAGTCTCTTATTGTCCTTTAGATTCAGAGCTTCTTCCTCCATAACCATTTCTTTGTCCTTTGGTGTCTCTTCCTCTACCTCTTCCTCTTGAAGTATTGGAGTCTTATTTCTTCTTCAGCTTATCCTCCACCTTGATAGCAATTTGGTGGCATTTATTAACTATATTGGAGTCAAAAGACTCATCTCATCTTGAATGGTCCATTTAAGGCCATTAAGATACCTTTCTACTTTCACTTTCTCATCTTCTGCTACTCTTGACCTCATACAAAGTCTTTGAAACTCTTTAGTGTATGAGTTGACATCTAGGTCCTTCTATCTTAGACCTTGTCTTCTCTTGTGGAGCTATATTTCATAATCCTCAGGGATGTAAGCATCTCTTACTCTTGCTACTATATATTTCCATGAAGCAATGGGCTTCTTTCCATCTTTCTCCCTCTCATCTTGGATGAACTTCCACCAAGTGAGAGTAGACCCTCTCAATATTGCCTTAGAAAATTTCACCTTTTGAGCCCCTATGATTCCATCACACTCAAAATGGTTCTCTAGTCCCTTTATCCAATCAAGGACTACTTCTGGTTCCATTTTTCCACTAAAAATGGGAAATCCTTCCAATGCTTTACCAGTCATAGCCTTTAGGTATTTTAGGAATGGTTCTTCATTTAGGACAGGATCAGCTTGAGGGACTTCATCTTCAAGAGTAATCTCTTTTCCTTTCCCTTCCATTCTGTCCTTCACTTCATTTGCCTTCACATAAATTTCATCCAATTTTTTCTCCATTTGAGCAAGCCTTTCGCGGAGTAATATGTTCTCCTCCTCTTGTTCATCTATCTTCTTTTCTAATTTAGCATTAGTCACCATTTTTGAATCTCCAATGGATTCCTCTGGCTGTAACATTAACCACAAGCCTGATCAAAAGAGGCTCTGATACCAATCTGATAGAAGTAACCTTATGAGTGTGCTTACACAATGCTCTTAGACTAGATTTTGTTATCTCTAGTCCACTTAGGATCCCAATAGCTCTTTAGGACCTCTCTAGTCTCTAGGTACTATACCTAAGACCACCCCTATCTCTTCTTTAGGAGTCTTCAATTTTATGTTTCACTCTAAGGGACAACTATCTCATAGTTTTGTCTCAATGCTTCCTATGGCTTGAAGAATTATAATGCCAAATTCTTCATACCAACTTCTCTCTTGCTACAAGGTCCATGTATAGGCTTGGAATGTTCCTTCTGCATCCATTTAACTCCAATCCCATAAGTCTTCAAACCCAATTTGGTTGAGTTCACTATTTGCCTTCAAATTGTCCTATTAGGCCTAATGATCCTATTAGCCATATCCAGATGGTTTTTCTGGATTAAATCTAAAAAATTTCTCAAAACCCCCAAAAATAATTAGGGATCTAGATACGCTTTTGGGAGACCTAAAATATTTCTAAGGTCTAGGGTTCCCAAACTGTCCGTACATCACTATCCTAAAAAGTAGGGCTTTTAGGCCTATTTTGGCTCTCTACTAGAAACTCTATGATTTCTACTCAAAACTCAATCCATATGGATTGGTTGGGCTCTAAGCTTGACACTAGGGACCTATGAGACCCTAATAACACTAAGACCACACTTTATTTAATTCTCCATTACACTCCCTTGTCTCTGCAAATGGATTTATCCTTGTCATACTCCTAACTCGCCTAGGGCATGACCTCATAAATAGCTAAACATCTCTCCTGAATTCCTACCTCTATATAAACTATGTACAGTGGCTCCCCTAAGAATTTCATTTAAACTTTTGTGTTTTCCACTATTGAATTTCATGGGGGATCCATGAAAGCAAAGTTACCCTGAATCACACCAGTAGACTACCTAGTTTAGGATTATTTTCCTACAGTTAGAAAACCAACTCAAAATGATTAACACCCTAAATGAAAAAGTATTAAAAAAATACCTACAACATGAATCCACAGTTAGATCTCAAGTTTCAATCTATTCAATCACTTTGTAACTCCAAATACTCAAAAATATCACTAACACAAAATTGCAGACCTTTTTACTATTCAAAAACTTGTTTTCAAAAACTAATACCTCAAGAAATGTGTCACATACATCCTTAAGATTCTTCTTCCTTGTTTCTAGGATTGATTAATTAATTTCCCACTCCTACAATGAGGGGAATCCAAATTTGTCGAGTTGCATGCAACATTTGCAAAAACTGCAAATGTTGTCGTGATAACTTTTGAGCAACTTTTGGCATCTTTGCATTTATTCCTCCTCCCTATCTTTTAGGGCCTCTAACCCCTATATCTTGATGAAAAAACCTCATTAATGCCTAGAAAAGCATATTTCCTACTATGATAGGGTCTAGGATACATATAGACCAAAATTACAATAAAGAAACCTAACTATACTAGGTTGGATTAGATACTAACTATCTATCCACCTAGTAACACATCTTGCATGACCTCCTAAGGTCCAAATTTAAACACACACTCTGACTTGGCTAAGGTTAGATACAAGCCAGAACTTGAGGGCTTTGAGGATTTCCTAGGTGCTCCTGCACCAGACTGATTTCTTTTGAGCTGAACAATTTTGACAACAATGTTGTACCTACTATGGAATGTACATTTATATCTTCTTTGAAAATTAGTAAATCTAGTAGCAAATACATGATAAGAAACAACAGTGAAAGTGACAGTGATGATAAGGAACTTGATGAAATTGAAGCATTAGTGGTTAGAAGATTACACAAAGGCAAAGGAAGGTATAAAGGTAAACTACCTTTGATATGCTTTAATTGTAAAGAAATTGGACACTTTGTTGCTCGATGCCCTGACAGAAAGAATGATGAAAGAAATGAAAGATCTAATAACAGAAAAGATGATTGAGAATACAAAATAAATTGATAGTATGATAGAAGGAATAAACAAGATTACAAAGACAAAGGAAAGAAGGCTTGTTACGTTGCTGAAGATAAAGATAATGACACTGATTACAAAACTGATGAAGATATTGAAACAATATTTATAGCTTTGAAAGAAGATTTGGAAGAAGATGAAAGGTATGTTGAAACAACACTCATTTCTAAAGTTTGTAAGCATGGAATTTTGGTTATTGATAGTGGCTACACACATCACATGACTGGAGATAAAGAAAAAATTGAATTTCTTAAGCATTATGATAGTGGATCTATTAGAATGGGAAATGATACACCTTGTCAAGTGAAAGAAAAAGGTACCATATTGTTGAACAATCAAATCAAATGTGAGAATGCATATTGGGGGAAAGGACTTAAATATAATCTGTTGAGTGTTTCACAGTTGAATAACATAGGTCATAGTTGCATTTGAAAATAGAAAAGCTAGAATCTATGATGAAATAGGAAAGTTGATCAGCACTGGTGAACAATCAAAAGGTAATCTATTTTATCTTGACACTATTGAAACCACTTGTTTGATGGCTAAGAATGAAGATGTATGGTTATGTCATAAGAGGCTTTGTCATGTAAATTTTGACAACATGGTTAAGATTAGTAAGAAAATAAAATTTAGAGGCTTACCGAGCTTATCTAAACTTGACCATGTAATGTGCAAGAATTGTCAAATGGGAAAAATGTCAAAATCTAGTTTTAAGAGAAAGAATTTTTCATCTAATGATATCTTGGAGATATTTCACATGGATCTTTGTGGAGCAATGAGAACACATAGTTATTATGGTGACAAATATTTTATTTTATTTGTTGATGACTACTCTAGAATGATGACTATTTTGTTCCTAAAAGAAAAATTTGAAGCATTTAAGATGTTCAAATGGTACAAAGTTAAAGTTGAAAAATAAAGTGGTAAAGAATTGAAATGTTTGAGATCTGATAGAGGAGGTGAATTTATTTCTGATGAGTTCACTAACTTTTGTAATGAGTATGGAATTAAGAGACAGGTCTCTGCACCAAGGACACCACACTAGAATGGAATTGCTGAAAGGAGAAATAGATCAATTGTGGATTGTGCTAGAACATTAATGATTGAAAATAATGTTGCACAAACATATTAGAGAGAAGCTATAAGTACTGCTATATACACAGTGAACCAAGTACAAATGAAGAAAGATACAAACAAAACACCTTATGATTTATGGTATGGTTAAACACCTAATGTGAGTTATTTTAGAATATTTGGAAGTCAATGTTATATTCTGAAATATGATAGAAATGGGAAATTTGATTCAAAAAGTGATGAAGGAATATTTATTGGATATTATACTAATGGAAAAGCTTATAAATGTTTGAACAAGACTTCTAACAAGATCATTGGAAGTGAAAATGTGAGAGTTGATGAATTTGCTGAGAAGAATGATGAGGAAAGCATGAAAGAATCAGAAGATTATAGTAGATTTGTCTACATGGAAGAACCTGATACTTTTCTTGAGTAGATACCTAATGTTACCATGCAATAGGGTAATTTTATCGAGCAACAGGAAGCACCAACCGAGAATCAAGAAAATGTTGCAACTGAAGATCATGATCAAGAACACAATGAACCTACTGGAGAACACAATAAATAACAAAGAATTGAACCTGTACTTGCAAAATATGTAAGAAGACATCATCCACATAATCAGATTATTGGAGATAAGAGAGCTGACATGATGAAACAGAGTAAGTTGAAAGACAACACATGTTTGATTTGTGAATTTGAGCCTAAAAATGTTAGAGATGCACTTGAAAATGAAGAATGGATTATTGCAACAAATGAAGAAATTGAGCAGATACAGGAAAAAAAACATGGACATTAGTACTAAGATCGAGTGATAAGAATGTAATTGGCACCAAATGGATATTTAGAAAAAAATTGGATGAGAATGAAGATGTAACCAGAAACAAAGCAAGACTAGTATACAAATGGTATGCACAAGAAGAAGGTATTGAATATGGAGAAAATTTTGCACCCATTGCTAGAATTAAAGGAGTTAGAATATTATTTGAATATGCTGCATATAAAGGATTCAAATTATATCAAATGGATGTTAAATCTGCATTTTTGAATGGAATACTGGAAGAAGAGGTATACATTAAACAACCTAAAGGATTTGTTGATCCTACTTAGGAAAGCATGGTATGTAAGTTACACAAAGCATTATATGGTTTGAAACAAGCACCAAGAGCGTGGTATGGAAGACTAAACTCCTATCTTATTAGTATTGGAGTTATTAGAACAAGTGATAACAATAATTTGTATTTGAAAGGCAGAAATGATGATAAAACTCTTATTTCTGAAATTTTTGTTGATGATATTATATTTGGAGGAAATGATAACCTATGTACATCATTTGTTGATGAAATGAGGAAAGAATTTGAAATGTCAATATTTGGAGAGATCAATTTTTTTATTGGCTTGCAAATTTTACAACAGGCTAAAGGCATCTACATTACTCAATCAAAATACATCAAGGAAGTACTGAAGACATATTAGAATGGAATAATCAAAACTAGTTGGAACACCTATGGCGACAGGATGCAAATTTACAAAAGAAGATAAGACACCTAAGGTAAATCAGACATTGTATATATCTATGATTGGAAATTGATGTATGTTGTACACACTAGACCATACATTGCACACGTAGTTGAAACTGTAGCAAGATTTTATGCTAGTCCCAGAGAATCACATGACCATTGTAAAGAGAATTTTTAGATACCTGAAGAACACTGAAGATTATGGATTATGGTACAAAAGAGATGGAAAATTAGAACTGAGAGTTTACACAGATGCTGATTGGGATGGGAACATTAATGATAGAATGAGAAATACTGGTGGATCATTCTTTATAGGAGAATGATTAGTTACTTGGATAAGTAAAAAGAAAGGATGCATATCTCAATCAACCATAGAAGAAGAATATGTTGCTGCTACTGCAAACTGTTCGAACATTGCATGGATAAAACAACTTTTGAAAGGTATGAATGAAGAGATCACTGACCCAGTGATAATTTATTGTGATAATACTAGTGCAATAAATATTTCAAAGAACCTTGTGATGCATGCAAAGACAAAGCATATATCTATCAAATATCACTACTTGAGGAAACAAGTACAAGAGAAACAAGTTATACTAGAATATGTATAATCAAAAGAACAAATTACACACATATTTACTAAACCCTGACCAAAGGATACATTTGAGTACTTGAGGAGTAGACTAGAGTTTTGTCCCTTGTCTATCAGTCACTAAGCTGACTAGGAGGTTGCATCAACCTACATGTGATCATAATATCAATCATGTTGATGCAAAGATGAACTGGATTGAAACAGATATATCAGTACACTGCAAGGTATTTATTCTACTACACTGAAAACCAGAGATATTTTTTGGCTACTGAAGAGTTGTATATTTTATTTTTGGCATTGTTGTCAAAGGGAGAGAATGATCAATGAAATATCTATCCATTAAAGGGAGAAAAGATTCTATAGATAAAGGGAGAGAAATGACATTTCTATCTACAGAGAGAGAGAGAAAATTCAAGAACATAAAAGTCAAAACTGCAGGGAGAGTCTGCATGGTGAATTTTTAATGCTGAAACATTTTATCTATTCAAGCTAGGGCAAGCTACAAAATTTTGCAATTGTAGAATGATAGTTTGGTATTTTATGGAAGTTTCATTTTGCATATTTCATATTGTGTTTCCATCAATGCCAAAGGGAGAGGTTGACAAACTACAACTAATTGTATGTTTGAAGTCAATTTGTTGATGGTCAACCAAGTTACAGATATGATGATAGACATTAATTAGTTAATGTATTGTCATTGATGTCAACTTATTTGAGTATCATTATGGTGACAAACACCTATTATGGATTGAAGATCTGGAACCAAGTTTATGTGGTTGGTAATTTAAGAGTTTTTTATACACCGAGTAACAGTGAACAATGAGTAAACACAGTGTATACCGAGCATAGTAATAACCAAGCTAGGGATCACTGACACATCACAATATTGGCTGAGCAATTAAATAAAATTGAGGCCGACTGAAATGATGAACTTGTGATTGATGATTTTGAGGTAAATGATAAGATTTTTCATGATGATCAAACAGATATGAAAATTCAAGGAAGATCGGAGGAAGAAGATTGAAACATGTTTTCAACACAACTGCCAAGGAAGGTTTAAGTGGCAAAACCAATGAAGGAGATTAAGTAGAAAAAATATAAAAGATGGAAATTAAATGAGTTATGATGTCTATATAAGAGACAAGAGATTCATTATGAATCATGATGCTATGATGTGCACACATGCAAATTTTATGCATGAATGATCAAACTGGTTAAAGACATAACCGAGCATTTTTTGCAGACAACATCGAGCGACAGAGGAAAGACCATTGACTAAACATAACAAAATATGAAGAATCAAATCAACTAAAGTGAATAAATTGATCAGAGGTATTATGTACTTAGCATAGCTATGAAAAATCTAAAAACAGAGTTGTATTTGAATTAGATCATTATTGTATCATTTTAACCATCATTACAGATAAATATCTTAACCGAGTAGGATTTGAAAGTCTTTATTATGACATTCAAATGAATTTTGAGTGTTTTCTTGATAACCCCATAGAGAATTATTGTTCAAGAGAGAACTATTAGTTTTAAATCGTCTAACCAGGTCACATTTAATAGTGTGCATTGTAACCTTTAACAGGGTTGGCTCTTAACCAAGCTCACTTTAGAAGAGTGAAATATTTTGGGTTACCGGTCCCAGGTGGGTTTTCGCTTAGTAGGGTTTCCATGTTAAAAATCTATGTTAATGTGTATGATTGTTGTGAATTGTTATTTTACTTTACACATTACTTTATCTATATTGATCGGTAATCACATTATTGATTTAATGCTACTCGGTATAGGACCAAAAGTTTGAGATCAAAGTTTACATTTACCGAGTTGATTTATATGTTTGAAATTTTTGTTATATATATTTGGGAGAATTTGGGACTGTAGGATAATTTGGGAGCCAAATGATTCACCCCCCCTCTTAGTTATTCTAACAAAACATTGTTCACTCACTATTAATATATGCTCATCCTTGATCCATGAAATATGATAGGGCTTTAATTGATTTATTCTTTCCAACTGCAATTTGGTGACCATCTCCTTAGTTGCCAGATTCTCTGAGCTCCCACTATCAATAATTACTCTCCACACTTTGTCTATAACTCTGCATCTGGTCTTGAAATTATTTTTCCTTATAGGATCTTTCTTATTATTCTCACTCCATAATATTCTTCTGACCATTAGCTTTCCTTCCTTCTCAAGTTCTGTTGGTGCTCAAATCAACAGATTGGATTTCCTATAAACTTGCTAATCCAATGCTTGGAAACCCAAGTGATTTGGCCAACTAACAAGTCACAACCAAGGCAAGGTTGGAACTTCTGCAATTATGGCTCTACAAAACCAAGGCTGGTAGGCCCATACCTTGAATTATCCTTCAAGTTACAAGGATTTTATAGCAGATAAGTAACACTTCAACCTTCTCTCTCAAGTATGGCAAGGCACTTGAAATAAATCTATTTGAAAGCAATATATCATGAACTGTAAATTGAAATAATTTAAGTAATTGAAAGAATGATTAGTAAATGTGTATGTAATTTGAAATGAATAGATAGATAGATATCACAAAACTATAAACAATGAGCTAAATAACTATAATCCAAATAAGCAAGAAAGACCAGTGCCTTAATCAACCATGGGCAATAGATTCACTATCATTCCAATCTTATGTTCAACCTCAGAGACAGTTTTAAAAGAAAACTTATCACTTCAAAGGTGTTATGGAATATACATCTAGCCTAAAACAAATTCAGAGATATTTCAAAAGGATAATACTTCTCAGATGACAACCCAATTGACTGAGGCCTCAATCAATAGAATTTAACCTTTCAAAATGAGAAAACCAATTGAAAATATAGAATATAAATTAAATTAGGAAGCATGCACATCAAACTATCACTTTGAAGAAGTGCTATTGGTTTATCCAAGGGACTAATTGTAAAATGATTAATGAAACAATTGCATATATGAAGAAAAAAAACTTATCTTTATTGATTTAAAAAAAAATAGTACATCTAGGTCCATGTTATAGTTGTTGATCCAAAACTATCCAAATATGTAAAATTGTATTATATTGTATTGTCTTCTCTTTATATTTTACATTATGTATATATATATATGTGTGTGTGTGTGTGTGTGTGTGAGTAGCTTTCACACCTCTTTAGGGTGAAAAGACACAACTCTCATTACAAATTATTTTGGAAAAACAATAAACTAACTAAAAAATAACTACCTAACTTTCAAATTTGGCTTTGGTAAAAAATACAAAACACCTTGTGAAAAGCTAATATTTTTGTCGGAGATAGGAAATTTGATTTTCCAAACTGGGTCATTTTTAGATTTTTAAAATTTGACCATCTTTATCCTCTGTCAAAATCATCTTTGTGGCAGGTCTAAATTCTAGCATTTTCTGAAGGCTTTAATTAGTTAGTTCTATTTATTTGTGTCATAAAGCTTCCTTCCTTTGATTTTTTTATTATGGAGAAACATGCTTCTTGATAATGGATTGGGACTTCTAAATTATCAAAATTTAGGGTACCACCAGGTTCATTTGGTGACTCTTCTTGCACCAAAGCATTTATTCTACTACCAACTTTATTGCTTTCATGTATACACTCAAAAGATCTATGTCCTTCTTCACCACAATTGTAACAAGTTACTTGGAACCCTCTTCTACTATATTCACCTCAGGAGTAGTTGCTTCTTCCTCAAAATGAAATTCTACCTTTCCACCCCGTCTTACCTTTGTCTTGATGTGTGTCTTGATTTGTCCAGTCCTGATCATATCTACTATTTTTACCATAAGATCCACCTCTTCCTCTAGGGAATTTACCACCTCTTCCTCTTTGCCTTTGTTCATATCTTTTGTTCAATTTTTCCTTAGCTTTTATGGCAAACTAATATTCTTCTTCAATGCTCTCCATCTTTACTAAGCTGATCTCATCTTGTACAAAACTTCTTAATCCATTCAGATATATTTCTATTCTTTCCACTTCATCTTCAGCATGTCTAGATCTGATGTCTAATCTATAAAATTCCTTAGTGTAATCTTTTACCAAGCTATCTTTTCGCTTCAAAATTTGCATTCTCCTAGCTAGGTTAATCTGGTAATCACAAGGTAGAAACTTTCCTTTCAATTTATTTATCATCTTGTCCCATACCTTGATCTTGTCTTTACCCTTCTTCTTTCGATCCAGGTGTAGATGTTCCCACCACAAGGATGCATGACCTTTTGAATTTGAAATTGAAATCTTCACCTTTTTCTCTTCTGATACATTCTCATACTCAAATTATTTTTTGATCTTGATTAACCAGTCTATCAACTCATCAGAATCCAACTTTTCACTATACTCAAGAGGATTAAACTGAGATGTGGACTTCAAGCTTGTTAACGCTCACAAGAATCTCTCTTCTCCTTGATCCATCACAGGTGTAGGTGTGGCTTCTCCTTTCACTTCTTCAACTTCATCATCACTAACATCTTCAAGATGTTTTCCTCTATGTTGGGCTATCTCAACTACTTCCAATCTTTTAGCAATATGTCTTAGCATATCAAATAGACCTAGATCTGCATTTCCTCTCCCACAAACCATCTTGAAACCCTCTACAATTGTAGGTTAGATTTTAATCTACTACCCTACAACAAATATCACTAGGGTTTACAAGAAGAAACCTAAGATCTCACCTTCACTTTGATACCACTTGACAAAAGGAGGGTAAGGAGAACCAGGGCCCAAGGCACTCCCAGCTATCCAAACTAACTTGCATAACAACTCAGAAGAAACAACACAGGAAGAGAGAGAAAGGAAATAGAATATTCTTATTATTTCATGAAATATCATACATGCCAGGCTATAAGGCCTTCTTGGTTTCAGCCATATACATTTAAATATTTATAGAATAATCTTCATACATGTGAGGTCACAAACCTGTGATCCAAATCTTCTATCTCTTTTCTAACTAAGAACTATTACCTAAATCTAAGAATATAAACTACATATATACAAGAGACCACAAAAGAGGTCGACACCAAAGATCCAACATAGGAAACATAAAAGACCCAGATTTAGATCCAAAGGCATCCCAATGAGAGACCTCAACATTAATTATGCTACAGAAATTAAATGCATACATCGGCTAGAATATCCAATGTTTGAAAACTAATTCGGTAAGCAAGACTACCGAGCATAGAGACCAGTTGGTGAAAATTACCGATCAGCCTAGAAAAATCACCAAGACCCCATCGGTGAAGCTAGCCAAAAAAGTAACCAAGCCTGAGCAGTGAAACAAAAAACCTTCAATCAACCAAGCAAAGCAGTTACCGAGCACTTTACTGAGAAGTCTCCAACAAGCTACCGAACCAAAAAAAAAATATTTTTAGTTGATGCAGGATTGCCAAGAACCCAAGATCCTCTTGCATCAAGAATCAAGATTGAATGTGTTTGGGTTTTGTTATAGCTTTTGATTTGAGGTTTTTATTTTTGAGAAAATCATACTTGACATAGAGGTGCTTCTTTGAGTTGTTGGTTGAAAGGACAGGTTATGGTGTACATATTGTTTCTCCTTTTTCTATAGTTTCTTCCATGAGATTCATGTTCATATAGATTTGGGAGGATGGTGACATATTGTAGAATAGTATGCAACTATTTGGGTTGCATGTGTGGATTATTGTGTTTGTTCTTGGTACTACATTTTTTTAATTTGCTTATCACACCTTGACATGAGAACTTATTGGTAGACATGATATGCATTGAGCTTCATTTTAGATTTTGTATTATCCTATAGTGGGATTTCCTAGATATGTATGTTCTTCATTAACAAGTTTTGATACAAGGAGCTTGATTGCACTTTATAGATTGATATGTGATTGGCATGAGTTTACAAATGTTATTTATACCTATGAGGTATGGATGGTTGGATGTATTGAAACATGTTTTGGGTGCTATTTGTTTTTATCACGTGGGTCATTTTTCTCCTTATGAAAGAAACTTGGAGCCTTTTTATCATATTATATTTTGATGCTAGTGTTCTTAGATTGGTGCATCTTCACCTTGGATTGTTCCTTTTCTTCCATAGGTGGCATGTTGGAGGATGCGAGTATTTATTTCTTGAGATAGTGGCCACTTGGTTCTATTGTAGGTATCTTGATGGAGCAAGAGATCATGATGGATTTTAATTTGTCTACATATATGGATATGATGATCTGTTGATTGAGTGACCCTTATTCAATGTATATAATAAGTGGGATAATGTTGAGATAATTTATTGTACACCTTGTTAGTAATAAATGAGAGGGGGGGGGGCTGAATTAGTGGCCTCAAAAATATTTCAATAATCAACCCAAAAAATTAGTACCACAATATTAAGCCTCTAGTTATCTTCAGTCCTATAAGATGAATGCCTCCAAATACTTTTATCAAAATAATACTGCTCGGAATGCTTTGTTAAACCTTCTACTATATGTTTACTGAATAACAGTCTATTAATTTATCGAAAGATAGTAAATTATCTAGAGTATACCGATCAATCTAGTTAAGTTATGTGTGATGCAAAATACTAAATTAATGACTCATAAACACATTGACACAAGGATTTTTAATGTGGAAACCTTGTCAAGGGAAAAACCATTTCAGACCGATAACCCAAAATTTTCACTCTTCTGAAGTGAGCTCGGTGAAGAGCCAACCCTATTAAAGGTTATAAACACATTGTTAGGTGTGACCTTGTTAGAGGATTTAAAATTTTAGTCTGTTACTTGATATCAGGCATCCCTATGCTACCTTCCTTGATCAAACACTCACTTGGCCCATCAATAGGTATTTGGCATCTCATGCTATCTTCATGATCAAACTTTTTGATACTTGTTAGAAATCATAAAAAATAAGTAGAGAAAATGAAAAAAATCCGTGTGAGTGCATGAAGGAAATTACCAAGTTCATCAAGAGAGAGAGAGAGGAATTGCTACAAAGAATCAAGCCAAGAGATCACCAAGCTCCAAGAACCAAGACAAGAACACAAGGATTTGAAAGGGGAAAAACAAGAAAAACTCCTTGTGAAGAATATGAATATGGAACAAGGCCTAAAGAATGAGAGCAATAAGCTCAATATAATATTGAGAGCAAGATAAGAATATGAGGAGAAGTGAGAAAGAAGAGAAGATTATTAGAGCAAGTGTGTGAGAGACATCTCTTAAATAGAAATGAGTGGAGGAGTTTGCATGTAACTCCCATCTTCTATGAATGTCACATTCATATTGTATGTGCAACAAATGTGAGATTCCTCTTAAGGAGGAATATCTAATTTCCTTATTAAAGGAATTACAAAATTGTGACATGTCCTACTTGGACTAGAGGACAAATAAAAATAAGGATACCTTGGTTTATCCTTTAATTACATCTTTTCAACCAAGGAAATATTAAATTCTAACACCGCCCTTTAATCTTTACTCAGGGAATTTACATCAAGGGGCATCAAACCCAAATGTTTACAATAAAATTCAAAATTCTCTCTAGAAAGAGGCTTTGCCAAAATATCTGCAACTGGATCTTCACCCTTGCAATAGATGAGGAATACTTTCTTTTCTTTAATTTTCTCTCTAATGAAGTAGTGGTGGAGAGAGGTGTGATTTACCTTTGCATGGTAGACTGGATTCTTTGCCAAGGCTATTGCACTTTGATTGTCACAATATAAAGGTGTAGGTTCATGTTGAGGTAGACCCAAATCTTCAAAAATTCTTCCAAGCCATAATGATTTTTTGGAGGCATTGGTACAACTTTTGTATTCAACTTCAGTAAAACATATTGAAAAAAATTGATCTTTTTTACTTTTCCAAGATATAGCACCTGAACCAAGAAAAAAACAATACCCAAAAGTAGATTTCCCATCATTGGGGTCTCCACCTAAATCTGAATCAGTAAATTCTTTTAATGTAAAATC
>MU226990.1:1311020-1322178 GCA_018584345.1 Thuja plicata
CACATGTGTGAGCAACTTTGGATGTGATGGGTCAAAGTGTACTTAAAGTACACATGTGAAGGATCTTGTAAGAGAGTGTAAGAGGGTGTAAGAGTTTTAGTCCAATGAAACACTTTTAGAAAGTGTACGAAGGTGTCATCATGGGTGTAAGAAACCTTGTTGGCACCAAATAAGGATTATTTGGAAAATATAATTTTTGAAAATTTGCTCACACATGTGTGAGCAAATAATTAGGACTAATTGGTGTAGGAATCAAGAAATTAGCCTAATTAAGCTTAGTTAATTAGTGGGTAAGTTTATTTGGTGAGAGTGATGTGAGGTAGGGTAGGATCTAGGTTCAAATTAGCTTAATCTAAATTTAAAATTTAGATTAATTTGGTTTAGTAGAATTAAGTCATGTGGAAGAATAAATAAATTAAAAATTTATTTAAAGAGAATTAATGAGGGGTAATGTATTAAATAAGATTTAATACATAAAAAAGGGTAGTATTTAAATTACATTTAAATACTAAGGAAAGTGAATCATATTTGATTAAATAAATTTAATTAAATAGATAGAAGAATATAACAAATATAATTAATTAAAATTAACTATAATGTTATGGAAACATTATTTAAATTAATATAAGGACGATTTTAGACGTCTATATTTTGCCCCTCTTTGATGCAGCGTCAAAAATGACATTGCATCAAAGAAAAGAAAATAAGATGCCCCAGAGAGGTCAGAAAAACCTATGGTAGCGAGAGCGGAGGAGTGTGCCCCCTCGAGAAAATAATAAGAAAAAATAAATTTTTTTAATAAAA
Source organism: Thuja plicata (assembly GCA_018584345.1). NCBI lineage: Eukaryota > Viridiplantae > Streptophyta > Pinopsida > Cupressales > Cupressaceae > Thuja > Thuja plicata. The sequence goes on from MU226990.1 coordinate 1,311,825, forward strand.
TTTTCTCAAAAGGCAGGAAAACAGGGAAAGCGGACCAATTACATGGCGTGTTCAAGGAAAATGGAGGAAAAATAGGGACCAAAATGAGGAATGGGGAGACAGATGGAAGAAATGGGTCCCAAGGGGCTATAAATAGTCCACCAAGGCCCATAGACAAGTCATTTTCACTCACAAAGAGAAAAAAGAGAGAAGAAGAAGAGAGCAATGACAACACAACGAGAGCAAGCACAGCTTGGGGAGCGCATCTGGGTGTACTAGCAACCTGCGGATACTAGACCACCGGTGAGTAGTTGAGCACCGCCTTAGTATTTTACGCATTTATTATTTTTGGAGGTCATTTAGAGGGCAATAAATGCTCCCAAATTGGTGTGCAGTGCAGACAGTGGTCGCCTAACTACCGTCTGCATAGACGACGGTCGATAGACCACCATCCTCACAGATGGCCGATCAGTGATCGGCGTCTACGCATATGAAGATTGAACGATCTCCATCTACAAGGGCAGGGGGAGGGAAGAGAGCATAGTAGAGATGATGATGTGTGAACACCGCCGTCTACATGGCAAATGGGTGGTGACCTAAACCATCATCTCTGCAGACTGATGTCTATGAAGATCCGCCAGCTCCACAGACTGGTGACTGTGAAAGTCCACTGTCTGCGAGGGTTAACCATTGTCTATGCGAATTGACCCAAAAAAGGAAGAAAAGAGAGGAAGAAGAGGGAAGACAAGGGTCTGGGAGCATTTTTTGATGCCTCAGACGGGCCTAGGACATTTTTCGATGCCCCAAAATGCTATCTGATCATTGACATTGGCTTGCTGGCTGTAGGAGGAGACCATCACTTTTTGGGCGAGGGAGTGCTATCCAACAACCGTGGAGCTGGAGCAGCAGTTGATGGTGGCTGAGTGGGGATAGGTGACACTATGTGGTTTAGAGCACATACGACATTGGCCACATATGCGAGTGCATAATGCGCTCATGTTTGCTTTGATAGAGAGGTGGCATAACTTCACTTCCCTATAGGGGAAGCTACTTTCACTCTCCATGATGTATGAAGGATCTACAGAGTGCCCATTCGAGGGCTTATACCCAAGTACTGCATGGAGGGATTAGAGCCATATATGGAGATGGCACTAGGTTAAAGATTTATAGATCTGCCTATTACACAGTAGTGGATGTCTTGGACAGGGGCTATGACTATGGAGCCATGACCATGGTGGTTGGCCTTATACCTAGCTAGACTAATAAGGGGATGACTCATGCTTGATCACACAGGCAAGGGGTTCTCGATAGGTTGGGCGTGAGTGTGAGCAGTATGGTGGAGGATGGGGACCAGTATTGCTGGGGATATGTCATTCTTGGCTAGTTGTATTATGATCTACATATGTGTGCCTACCGCAAGGGTAGGGCATTAGGTCTCAGATGTACGCTCCTATTGGTATGGGCATGGGAGTACATTGCGGTCACATGACTGATTAGACACCAGGAGACCAGGGTAGTGTATGAGCCTTTTGTATGCAAATATAGGCCACCGATCATTTATGAGGCCATAGAGTCAGTCAGATACTAGCAGCAAAGACTAGACGAGATGGGGGACATATTATGTGAACCCTATGTAGGGTGTGAGTCCTAGGGACACGAGATCCCACATTAGGATGGATATGCTGAGGATGGGTTCTATGACTCATACTATATGAGGTTTGTGTAGACTGACTACTTGCTATTTGGTAGGACAACTTATATGATCTCTAGATATATGTCAACTAGGGTACGGAGACAAATGGGGCAGATTTAGGAGGTGGTTCTAGACAGGTTTCCAGATCCATTGGTGGCCTGAGAGGTGGGGAGCATCTGGGGTATAGGTGCAGATCCATGTACAGTGTGAGCATCTTTCATGGGGATGATCAAGGTCCCATGGATCAAGGTTCAAGAGTCTTTATAGGATGTAGGTGTAGTACCAGCATATGTGCAGTGGTGGGCCGCTCATAATCCTATTAGACTGACAGTGCCAGGAGTCATACAGGAGGAATGAGCAGCCATGGGTTGGAGGGGATGGAGGAGGACAAGATGGGGATGATGAAAAGGAGGGAGGAGATGGAGGGGCCAGAGGGAGGAGAGTCTAGCCTAGGGTTGTAGTACCAAGGTGGAGGGGATAGGTATAGATACCTGTAGGAGGGTAGCCACCCATTATTCCTGATGTACAGGTATAGGGGTAGGATCCGCAGGGGCCACCACAGAGATAGGGGCCACCATAGGGACAAGGGCCACCAATGGGCTACATAGCCCAGGATACACATGATACAGTCATAGCAAAGCAAGATAGCTTGCAAATCGAGCTGGGTAGGGTACAAGGATTATTGGTGACATCTCAGGCAACTGAGGTGAGCGCACAGGCTGAGATCCAGTGACTACAAGGATTACTAGCTACAACACAGGCCACAACTAATAGCCTACAAATAGAGGTAGCCCAGGTACAGGGGGAGCTGACAGCAGAGACTACTCAGGGGGATAGTGCTCAAAGAGCACTAGACATTTTATAGGCTCGGGTGGACAGTGGAGAGTTCACTATCATAGAGGAGCATTGGGATCATGATGAGGAGCTGGCAGCAATGTCAGTGCAGATAGTGGCTCTTACAACAGAGTGGGATTTAGCATGAAGACGTGCAGAGGAATATAGGGTAGACCATGATATAGCACATCTAGCAAGCAATGCGACAGGTTTGGTTCAGATGATGGCGGATGCCATGGTGGCATAGAGAGAGGCAGGACGGAGAGGCCGAGAGGCTACATATTACATGAGACTTTATCATGGTGCAGTGCTAAAGGAGGCATGATAGTTTGTATACTCTAAGAGAGCTCAGACAAAGAGCAACAGACGAGGGTCACAAAGATCAGTGGGGTTATCGCTATGTCCCAGCAGTGGTGCAAGACCATTGCGGCCACCACCATGATGCTTCTCAGACCTTTTTGGATACACATTTTTGACACATGATGTATGATATTTGACATTTTTGATATATATATAAATGGACTACTTTGGGACTATGGGACTTTGATTTATGGACATTTATGATGCGATATGTTATATGATGTGATGTTTATGTAGGATGTATGGATGCACTATGATGTTATATTACATATGTTATATGAGATTTATGACTGACATGCATGATAAGATGAATATATGTATGATGATGCTAACATATTTGTGATGCACGGATGAGATGCAGATATATATAGATGTGTTAATGCTTATATTTTGTCATTTACAAATGTAAATGTATATATGAATGAATCCTAAAAATGTTATGGATTTTATCAATGCAACTAAATGAATGAAATATAATTATATGCAATGGTACTAAATGATGATTAAAATGAAGGAACAATGCAACTAAATGAATGAAATGCATAATGCTAATGATTAATAAATGGAATAATAATGCAACTATAAATGAGTAATGATTAATGAACTTAATGAACAATTTTAATGAACTAAATGATTAATGCAAATGATTTATGAATAAGGATTAATGCACTAAAATGAACAATGCAATTGATTAATGAATAATGATTAATGCACTAAAATGAACAATGCAACTGATAATGAATAATGATTAATGCACTAAAAGGAACAATGGAACTGATAATGAATAATGATTAATGAACTAAATGAACAATGCAACTATAGTGAATGGATGCAATATGAGACAGATGAGGACACTATTTTTGTGTGTATCAAATAGGTCTGATAAAACCACTTAGGTGACCGGATAGGGGGAATAAATAGAAACCTTTTCCAAGAGAAAAATCATAATGCAATATGACCTAACTACAATGAAAAGACTAACTATATGATGATATTGGGATTGATATCGTGTTAATGTTGGAGAGCACACCCTAGTTTGATATTGCAAAAGAAGTTATGCACCATGTGCTAGAAAACACAAGTGACATGGTTCCTTTACGTGGGCTAGACTCTCAGACAAATAGGTTGTTAGGAACAAGAATGTAAGATATCAGGTATGATGGATCTTATGAAATGTTACTCATGAGGAGATGAAGTACATCCAAATCTTTTGAGGGATTTTAGATGCATGAATCCTGCCCCCAGTGAGGCATACATAGTCATAACTGAATATCAAAATGTAAATGCACTAACAAACTATGATAAGCAGATCATACCACAAATGACACGTATTTCACTATATACTCACCATAATGAACCAAGATATAGAAGATCGATGCTGTTGTGATAAGAACATAGTTAAAACACAAGATAAAATCAACAAAAAGGCATCCTGACCAAGTGGTCATTCAGTCTAAAAGCTCTTGCCATGAACAATTTTGATGTGAGGATTGATAGAACAGCCGACATCAGAAGGATGCATCCTGATGGGCCAAAGATTGATTGATAATTAAAAAAAAAGGGAATTCACTGGCAATTGCTTACGAATAGAATAATCATAGGAAAGTCAATCTGTCTGCTGATTTGGGGTAAAACATTTGTGATCAGTACTGTGTCTAGATCAAAGCTCAGTATTTGATTTGGTAAGCTTAGTCGTGCGGGAATCTTTATTGTGAAAGTGGAAATATGGTCAGGGAACTACTTGCATAGATATGGGTAATGACACTTATTATGAAAAGGCGATGCAAGATATATAGACAAATGGTGGAAAATGATGGTGGATTTGACTACACATGGTGCCTAAAACATGTTTTCACCATGGTACTTATCCATTGCGCCACCAAAGTGGTTTTCACAGATGGACGAATTTATTTCTCTTTCTCTTTTTCTTTTTTGATATTCTTTTCAAGCTTTTGTATTTTTTATGCTTTTTGGATTTTTTTTTTTTTTTTTTGCTTTTTGCTTGCTTTTTGAATATTTTTGGATTTTCTGCTTTTCTGATTGTTTTTGGATTTTTGAAAATTTCTGCTGTACAATGAACTATTGACTGATCAAGCATAGAAGTGCTTGAGATGTAAAATATTTATAGGATTAGGGAGTGGATCTCACTCTGGGAACACAATCTAATAGGTGCCTAAACCATAATTTTCTATAACAATGAAGGGACCCAACCAATTAGGTTCAAACTTCCCTTTCTTCTCATAGTTCTGGAGGTTCTTCATATTATGCTGCAGGACAAGATCACCAACCTCAAACTGATGAGGCTTGATCCTTTTGTTGAACTAAAGGCAAAGGTGATTTTGATACATGTGGTGTTGGTCTAGGGTATTGAGGTGTCTCTCATCGAGGAGTTCTAGCTCTTGCAAGCGGGCAACTCTATGTTCTTCGAACAACATATTCTTGAGAGAAATTCTGAGGGAAGGGAGCTCAATTTCGATGGGTAGAATAGCCTTAGTACCATAAACAAGGGCAAAGGGAGTGGCTCCTATGGGGGTTTGAATGGAGGTGCAGTAAGCCCAAAGGGCAGGGTTGAGGCGAAGGTGCCAATCACGGCCAGCTTCATCGACTATTTTCTTGAGGATTCTGAGGATGGTTTTATTTATAGCCTCAACTTGACCGTTGCTTTGCAAAAAGTACTTGGAAGAGGTATGGTGGGTAATGCTGAATTTCCTACATAGCTCTATGACATCCTTGTTCTTGAAAGGTCCTCCATTATCTATAACAATGTCCTAAGGAATGCCATAGTGACAAATAAGATAGTTCAAAATAAACTTCAAAATCTATTTTCTAGTAGTGTAGGTGAGGGGAATAGCTTTGACCCACTTGGTAAAGTACTCTATAGTAGCTAGGATGTATTTATGGCCATTGGAAGAATTAGAGAGAATCCAGCCAATGAGGTCGAGACCCCAGCGTGAAAAAGGCCAAGGGGTGATAGTGGGCTGAAGGGATTGGGAGGGAGAGTGTATCAAATTGCCGTGCTGCTAAAAAGGTACACACTTCTTCACATAGTAGTAGGCATCTTGTTCCATAGTAGGCTAGTAATATCCAGTGCATAACAAATTTTTGGCCAAAGTAAGTCCACTAGAGTGGGTCCTGCAGATTCCTTGATGTACCTCATCCAAGGATGTTTGTGCTTCATCCAAATTCAGACACCTTAAAAGAGTTCCATCAAAATGCTTTCAAAAGAGGGTATCAACAAGGATTGTGTATCAAGAAGTACAATGAATGAAGGTTTTTCATTGGTTGGGGGTTAAAGTAAGTGGGGTATGTCCATCATGTAGGTAGGAATACACTTCTTGGTACCATGGGGAATTGGGATCAACAATTTCACACAACATTTTAGAATTCAGTTTGTCATAGGAAGGGACCGTAAGATTCTCAACAAGAAACTCACATCATGCGCTGTGTTCTGGCATAGTGATCAAGGACCCAATTATTGCCATGGCATCTACTGCTTTGTTGTTTGTGTGAGGGATCTGTTGGAAGATCAACTCAGTTTAATGCATCTTGAGATCTTCAATTGTATGGAAATATGGAAGCAACTTGTCATCCTTCGTTTGATATTTATCCATAACTTGTTTGATAACCAACTGTGAATCACTGAGCACCAATAAAGTGAGAATCTTCCATTATATGGCCTATCAAAGTCCAAGTACAAGGGCTTCATATTCTGCAATGTTGTTGGTACAAGGAAACTGTAATTTGAAAGATTTGGGGATGAGATCCCCTTTTGGTGTAACAAACAAGATTCCTGCCCCCGATCCTTTCTAAGTGAAGGATCCATCAAAATAAAGCTTCCATGGTGGACTCGGGAAGGACTGATTCATTTGGAAATTCTGTGATTAGAGGATGTTTACCATCAATAGGTGCTTCAACTAACTGATCTGCAATTACTTGTCCTTTGATAGCTTTTCAATCCACATAAACAAATTTCAAACTCACTAAGAATCATGACCCATTTTGCTGTATGACCAGTAAGAGCAGCGTGTGCCAGAAGATATTTGAGTGGATCAATCTTGGAAACAAGATGAATCTTATGATTAAGCATATAATGTCATAGTTTCTACATACAAAAAACAATGGCCAGACATGCCTTCTCAATTAGGGAATAATTCAATTCATAGCCAATAAGAGTCCCGCTGAGATAGTAAATTGCTCGCTCTTTGCCGATATCATCTAATTGTGCTAAGAGGGCTCCCAATGTGACCTATGTAGCAAATATGTACAAAATCAGAGGATGACCAGAAATAGGTGGTACCAACATGGGTGGATTAGCCAGATATCCTTTTAGTTTCTCAAATGAATTTTGACACAAGCAATCCCACTAGAACTTGATATTCTTGCGCAGGAGATGGGAGAATGGATGTACCTTATCTGCTAGTTGTGACATGAATCTTTTGATTGATTACAGTTTGCCTTGTAAACTATGTAATTGCTTCAATGTTTTGGGTGGTGGAATCTCTAGGATTTCTTTTACTTTCTTTGGATCAACTTCTATTCCATGCCGCGACACAATGTATCCCACCAGCTTACCAGATTATACTCTAACTACACACTTCTTGGGATTCAGCCTAAGATTATACTTCTCCAATTGCTCAAAGATGGTAGTAAGGATAGGAATATGTGATTCCCTTGTTTTGGATTTTCCTAAAAGATCATCCACATAATCTTCCATGATGACATGCAAAAGGTCATGAAAGATGGTAGCCATTGCTCGTTGATAAGTGGCTCCAGCATTTTTAAGGCCAAAAGGCATCACCTGATAACAGAAGGTGCCCCAAGGTGTTATGAATGCAATTTTGTGCTGGTCTTTTGGTGCTATCCTGATCTGATTGTAACCTGAGAAGGCATCCATAAGTGACAACATTTCATGTCCTACCATCAAATCCACTATAATGTCAATATTTGGGAGTGGAAAATCATCCTTGGGACATGCAAGGTTTAGGTCTCTGAAATCAATGCAGATGAAAATGCCCCTAGTAGGCTTACCTACTGGTACAATATTACAAACCCATCCAGGATAATCAATTGGTCTGATTACTTCAGCGTCTAACATCTTTTGAAGTTCCACTTTGACTACCAATGTGACTTGTGGATGCATCTTGTGAAGTTTCTACTTAACAGGTTTTACACTTGGATCTATGGAAAGATGATGCATGACAAGATCTATATCTAGCCTAAGCATGTCTTTGTAAGTCTAGGAAAAGTTGATTTTGTGCTCATGCAAGAATGCTGTCATGTCTTTCTTTTCTTGATCACTGAGAGAAATTGCAATGTAAGTGATGTGTGGATCTTCTTCTGTGCCTAGGTTGATTGGAATATTATCTTCAATGATCATAGAGGAAACTTGTGGTTCTAAAGATATAAACGGAAAGTCAGCCTCTCCCTCCTCTAGTGCCTTAGAAAGGTTTTCACTAGAGGAAGCGTCCTTTATTTTGTCTATTTCTTCATCCAAAGGTGCCTGCGAGAGGTTTTCACCAGAGGATGTATCTTCATTTTTTTGATTTTTATTTTCTTTTTCACTTTTGTGACTGAGAGAGTTGACCCTGCTACCAAAGTAGGCTTGTTCACTATAGTGTATCTGATGTTCGTACTCTTAGAGATTCTTAAGTCCAAAGAGGGCTAAAACTGCCTCATCCAAATCATACATGTCCAAAGCTGGTGGTGAGTCTTGCTGATCCCAGTCAATTAATTCAGGGTTTGTGAGGGGTAGACAAGGGGATGAAAGGTTAGATTGGGCGATAGTAAAGACATGGTGATTTTTGTTTAGGTCATCTTCAATATATTGGAAAGGAATTTCGAAGAACTCTTCCTCAGTGTCTGAATTTGAGGTAGCTAGACAATAATCCTTAGCAAAGTTAGTCTTAGTGTCTACGGAACCCAATCCATGTCTTTTAGAATAGCCATTAGCTGTTATGATCTTCTTCTTACCTTTTTCATTATCTCCAAGTCCAGTACCATGATATCCCATGCTTTCAACAATGGGAGTAACCTTAGGATACTTTCCTTTAGTGAAAATTATAGGTCGTTCCTCTTCATCATTATAGAGCCAATCAAGGACACTATATTTCACATGTTCATCTGATAGGGACCCCCAATGTTCAAAAATAGTTGACTTGCAGCGCATAAGTGCTTTGTCTTTGGAGAGGGGTAATGGTGATGGTCTTCCATAAGACTTTGGAGACAAAGGGAGTTTACCAATACATAAAGCACTTTCAAATTTATACTCTCCCATGCCTTGATCTGTAAAGGTGGCCTTTGCTTTAGATGAGGAGGGTTTGTCTTCAGTAGCCTTGTCTTCAGTAACTTTTTCCTTTCCTTTGGATTATTCAGCTGGTATTTCTGATGTCTTTTCTAGAACTAATGGAGTGTTTGAAATAGGGGTTTCTTGATTGAAATATCGACCAAACTCATTTAATGGACAACAATTAGCTAGTTTGCCTTCCAATCTCTTGCGACATTGAAAGGGCTCAGGATCTCCAAGAATTGTGATTTCTCTACCGTGATGTGGGAACTTTAGACATTGATGATAAGTAGAGGGTACACCTTTGATAGCATGTATCTATGGGCATCCTAGCAAGATGTTATAAGGTAGATCTAGATCTAGTACATGACAAACAGTTTCAATTAGGGTCAGGCCCACTTGTAAGGGTAATGTGATCAAACCCTTGCTTTCTCATTCTCTATTATCATAGGTTTTTATTTTGATTCATTTGTCTGCATCAATGAGGTCCTCAAAAAGACCGATATTACAAATCATTTTCAATATGCACAAATTTAAGCCAGATCCACCATCTATGAGGAATCATTTTACTCTTGTAGAATGAATTTTGCCTTCTATATGGAGGGACTTATTATGATGAGGATCAGGACCACCAAAGTCTTTATTAGTGAAAACTAGATGTTCTTGTGCAGCTAGGTTCCCTATCATAGCTTTGAATTGTGCAACATTGATGTTCTCAGGGTCATGGGATTCATTTAGAGCTTTATCAAGGATTTATCTATGAATTGGCAAAGTTTCCAAGAGCTCTAGAATGGATATCTGTGTAGGCATCTTTCGTAACTGGGCCAATAAGTCAAAGTGTGAAGCAGGTTGAGTAACTGTAGATGGTGCAACTGGTGGATTTGTAGATGTAGAAGGTTTATCAACAACTTGGACAATGACTCTGGGTCTATGTGTAGTAGCATTACAATCAGAAACTTTGAGGATTATGGTATTAACATGCATGTCAGATTCTCCAATGTGGCCACAAAGAGAGTCAAACCCAAAGATATCATTTTCACTTAAACTTCCACATGTTCGATCATGGCCTGTAATAGTATTGGTAGAATAGTCATATGGGATTGCATTTGATGCATTGTTTTGATTATGAGGTGGGAAGGGTTGATTGTAGACTTTGAGTTTCACATTAGATGAGGATGCATTCTGACCTTCAACTTCAATTTTCC
>MU226990.1:1357901-1369556 GCA_018584345.1 Thuja plicata
GAGAATGAATATTAGTGATAAATTGCTGAAACTCTTTAGGAAGGCATTTCTTAAGAATAATAGTAATTAATCTAATATCACTTAAACTAACATTAACACCACTTAGTTGAGTTTTAATTGCATCAAAATTAAGTAAAAATTTATCCATATTTTAAAAATCATTATACCTTAAGTCCTCCAAGTTGTCTTGGAGTTGAATCTTACGTGATTCAGATGAGTTATCATACGTCTATTGCAAAATGGCCCACACTTCATGAGCTTTGGTGCAATGTCTAATTAGGACATAAAGACCATGAATGATGGAGAGACCAATCAAACCAAGGGCTTCTTCATTTTTTATTTTTCATGCATCTTTTTCTGCGTGTGAAGTAGAGGTAGCCGGTTCAATGGAAGCATCTGTAGCAACTTCAAGAAGGTGTTTAAAATGAAATAGAAATAAAACATGAGTTTTCCATTGATGATAATTAGAGCTATTTAGTTTGATTTTAGGAATAAGAGTAGACATGATTAATGATCAAATTTACTTAAACAAAGTGAATAACAGTGAATATATAATGATCAAGATTAAGAAAAATAAATTTAACTTAATGAACTAACTTACAATAGAATGGTTAAATAGTGATATTAAAAAAAATTTAAATTGAAGAACAAATTTTAACTATCACTAAATAACGAAATAACAATGGAAATAAGTAAGAATTGAACTAAAGAACTTAAGAATGAAACGATTTGAGATAAAATGAAGTAGAAAAAATGTTTGAGCAATTAAGCATTTTTATTAATTAAGGATTTGAACAAATTTATATAAATAATAAAAAATGAGATTAAAAATGAGTCAATGTGAAAATTAAAACTACAACTAAAATTAGAAAACCACAGATTGCTAAAAGAATCTTAGAATAATAATTAATATACTGAATGAGCTGCAATAAATAAAATGATAACAAATTTGCCAAAATACTAATGTAAGGGACTAGCTGCAGCCTGCAAAAAATACGTTAGAGAATGAATACAAAAATCTTTGACTGTGAAATGCTTATTAGAAGTGATTTGAAATTAAATTCAACTACACAAATATTTAAAAGATTAGGATAAAAAATATTAAAAAAGTAAGATTAAACTACACAAGCTCCGCAATACAATAAAGTTTTAAAGTTATAAAGTTTAAAAGTTTTAAAGAAATAGCATCTTCTAACGCCGCTGTCCAAAAGAGATCTGCACAGAGAAACAATAGAAGATTACACTAGTTTCTGTGTAAGAGATAAAAAATAGTTTTAATATATTAATGAGAGAAATATAATAGATAAAAATAATTTTAATAAAAAGAAGGTAAGATGAAACGTTAATAGAATGATATGCTTCCTGAAACGTTAGTATTTGAAAACGTATAGAAACCTATAATTAATGAAACTGATAATTAATGAAATGAATGCATAACAACTCCTACACAAGGTATAGTAAAGAATAGTATAAGGAAATGAGAAAGAGAAAAGGCTGTGTAATGCTGCATAGAAGGAGAGTAAATCTGCGCTAAAGAATAATAAGGGGTTGCATGAGGACTGAAGGAAGATATAAAAGTTTTAAGAATACTGCTGCCCAAAGGACGAACAAGGTTGAAAAAAAGCTACGCAAGGTTGGTTAATGAAAAGTATGCTGAAAGAATACCAAACACACAAATGCTAAGGTGTCTACTGCGCTAAAGAAGGGGCCAAATGATTGCTGCGTTAAGACAAGGCTGCATAAGAGTTAGCAGCTAAGGTAAGAGTTGTGCAAAACAAAGAATTATATATACTTCTCCCAAAAATATAGGCCACACCAAGTATTAGGTAGGAGACCAGACAAATATGGGCTGCGCTGAGGATGCAAGATATGGGCTACGCTAAGGGTGAGAGGATTAAAAAAGATATAATATGCTGAGATAAGAGAAATGAATCAAAAGAAATTTAGTATTATGTATATGTTTAGAGATTATATATATGTTAAAATCAAATAGAGATTTAGAAATACAGATTAAATATATATATCTAGAGATGAAATAAAATAGAGAGCCATGATAAAAAAAAAAATATATAAATCTGTAGAGATAAAAAAATAGAGATAAAAGAGAAACTGAAAATTAGATCTTAAGTTAATCGTGCAATGAAAAGTTAGATGAATAGATTTAAATATCGATTTTTAGCTTAACGATAGACTGCTGAAATGTAGGAAAAGAAAACTAAGAATCCCTTGTGGTTGCCCGACAAAGGGAGAGATAGAACTTTAAAAAAAACTTGAAAACCCTTGCGGTTGCCCAACAGAGGGTAAGATTAGATTTTATGCAAGCAAGATAAATCTGCAAGCAATGTTAAAATTCTAAAAAATAGAATATGTAAATCTGCAAACTTGAAATAGATATGAGAAAAAAAAACTTAGATCTGGCGGCAAGCCATCCAGAACAAGTTAGATTCACAAAAAAGTTAGATTTGCAAAAAGAAACAATGAAGCAAAACCTACAAAAAAGTTAGATAACAAAAAGAAGTCTTTCTCTTTCACAACTGAAATATTCTTCAAATTCCCTACATGCAACACTCAACAAATAAGGATTAAACATTCTCTTATACCATGTTAGAAATCATAAAAAAATAAGTAGAGCAAATGAAAGAATTCAAATGTGAGTGCATGAAGGAAATTACCAAGTTCACCAAGAGAGAGAGAGAGAGAGAGACGAATTGCTACAAAGAATCAAGCCAAGAGATCACCAAGCTCCAAGAACCAAGACAAAAACACAAGGATTTGAAAAGGGAAAAACAAGAAAAAACCCTTGTGAAGAATATGAATATGGCACAAGGCCTAAAGAATGAGAGCAATAAGCTCAATACAATATTGAGAGAAAGATAAGAATGTGAGGAGAAGTGAGAAAAAAGAGAAGATTATTAGAGCAAGTGTGTGAGAGGCATCTCTTAAATAGAGATGAGAGGAGGAGTTTGCATGTAACTCTCATCTTCTTTAAATTCCACATTCATATTGTGTGTGTGAAAAATGTGAGATTCCTCTTAAGGAGGAATATCTAATTTCCTTATTAAAGGAATTACACAATTGTGACATGTCCTCCTACTTGGACTAGAGGACAAATACAAATAAGGATACATTGGTTTATCCTTTAATTATATATTTTCAACCAAGGAAAGATTAAATTCTAACATACTCCTTGGGATGTATCTCAATATAGAAAGTATCTTTAAATCCCACTCGGTTAAGAGACTTTCTGAATCAATGGTTAAGCTGAAAAAGTATGATCTTTTCACATATACAACTTATATTTGAAGATTTTTAGATCTATTATAATCTCATAAAACTATTCTAATCAATATATCTCAGTTTATACCTTTTCTCCAATTTGATTCTACTCGATGATGTTGTGCTCTATTGCTCGGTGTCCACTGAAAACTTTAGCTCATTCCTCAGCTTGATTGATCATGACTGTATGAAGTTGCTCTTCATCAGTTTCTCTTCAACATCCTCTTTTTATTCATTCACCCACACAATTCATAATGAATTGAGTTGTCTCTTTATAGACATGATATCACCATTGTTAGGTTCTTAATTTTCTTGATCTTGGTGTGATCCACAATTCTCACCAATTAGATTTAAATTAGAACTCTTATTTTATCTCGTAGAGATCTTCTTGCCAACTGGATAAAACAAATTTAAATCCCTTACTTATCTTTGGCTTTATCTTGTCGATGAAAACAAAGATAACTACCAGTTAAGTCTATATTTAGCTCTGCCAGCTAGATATTTTGTCATTTTTGAACTCAAGTTAGTTTCAGTGTTTAACTCTTTGATATCTTTGGTAAAAACTCCAGTTCTCCTTGGGCTTCTCTGTCAGTTTAAACTATGTTTTTGGTCATTGATTATGCTTGTGATTCTGCTCGTCGATAATGCTCATCATTGTTCTTTCTTAGCATCATTGTGACTTGACTTTCGGTGATCTCTGTCTGTCGGTTTCCACTGACCGTTGGTGTTTGAAGTCACATTGTGAATGCTTGTCTTTTATGCATTACTGAAAGCATAATCTTTTTCTCTTTGATTCTCTAAAGTCTTTGACACTTTTATTATAACTGATTAGATTGTATCAAGTTGACATCAATGAAAATATAAACCATTAACTGATTTAATGTCTTGCATTATCCTTCTATATTTCAGTGATCAACTTAACATCTTTAAACATTCAATCAGTTATATGTCATCAATCTCTCCCTTTGGAATTGATGGCAACATACTACATTGTCATACTATACTATCACTAATACAATATGAAATATACAGTTTCATCAAGCTTTCCTAATGTAACTATTACAAATGTCTGGCTCTCAGTAAGCCCAAAATAGTTTAGATTTTTTTATGCAGAATGATTTTCTTCAATCTTCAATCCCTTCAATGGATAGATGTATCATCTGATATCTCTATTTTGATATGTGCTCTGCCTTGACTATTCCTCTTCTTGATAATCTCTTTTTGTTTTGACAACAATCTTTCTCTTTGTCTGAACTCTCTCCCTTAGATGGATATTTCACATGTAATCAATTTCTCTCCCTTAGAATATTGATTAAATTTGTCTTTCTAATTCTCAAGAACTTTTAATTTCATGGATAATGATATAATCTCTCCCTTTATCATATCTCTCCCTTATGATGATGAAATAATCTCTCCCTTTATGACAATGAGATCATCTCTCCCTTTATGATCATCTCTCCTTTTATATGATAATGGAATCATCTCTCCCTTTGACAACAATGCCAAACAAAATAATCATCTATATCATGTTCCATCCCTTTGCATAATATATTCCTTGAATTTTCCTATCCAGCAGCAATACAATGTCTTTGGTTTTCAGTGTAGATATGTACCTTGCTATGTATAGATATATTTGTTGTTGTCCATTTCAGTGTTTACATCAAAATGATTGATCTTCAGATTTCGTATAGTCTGATGCAACCTTCTAGTTAGCTTACTAACCGATAGACAAGGGTTGGACCCCTAGTCTCTATTTCAGATAATCAAATGTATCCTTCGGTAATTTCTTGGTGAATATATCAACTAACTGTTCCTTTCATTGAACATATTCTAGTGTCACTTCCTTTGCTTGCACTTGTTCTCTTAGATAGTGGTACTTTATAGCAATATGCTTAGTCTTAGCATGCATGACTAGATTCTTAGAAATGTTAATTGCACTGGTATTATCACTATAGATAATTACTATTTCAAGGATCTTCATATTCATACCTTCCAGCAATTGTTTGATCCATGCAATATTGGAGCAATTTGCAGCAGCAGCCACATACTCTGCTTCTGTAGTAGACTGAGAGATGCATCCTTGGTTCTTTCTAATCCATGTGACAAGTCTGTTACCCATGAAGAATGCTCCTCCAGTTGTGCTCTTTCGGTCATCAATGTTTCCAGCCCAATCAACATCTGTATAGACTTGTAGCTCAAATTTTCCTTCTCTTTTATACCATAATCCATAGTCCTCAGTGTTTTTTAGATATCTCAGAATTCTCTTGACAACAGTCATATGTGATTCTTTGGGATTAGCAGATAATCTTGTAACTATTCCAACTGCATGTGCTATATCTAGTGTAGTGTGAACAACATACATCAATTTTCCAATCATTGATCTATATAAGGTCTGATTTGCCTCATTGGATTTGTCTTCTTTTGTCAGCTTACATCTAGTAGCCATAGGTGTTCCAACTGGTTTGAAATCTTCCATTTTAAATATCTTCAACACTTCCTTGATGTATTTGGACTGAGTGATGTATATGCCTGCATCTTGTTGAATAATCTATATACCAAGAAAGAATTTGATCTCCCCAAACATAGACATTTCAAATTCCTTTCTCATTTCATTAGCAAAGGATTTGAATAACAATTCATTTCCCCCAAAAATAATATCATCAACAAAAATTTCAGCAATCAGAATATTACCATCGGTATCTCCTTTTAAGTACATATTTCTATTTTCATTTGTTCTATCAAATTTTATGTTAATGAGATATGAGTAAAGTCTTTCATACCAGGCTCTCAATGCTTTTTTCAATACATACAAGGCCTTATGTAGTCTACATACCATGTTTCTCTTGTTTGGATCAACAAACCCTTCTGGTTGTTCAATGTATACCTCTTCTTACAGTATTCCATTCAGGAATGCAAATTAGACATCCATCTGGTATACCTTGAATCCTTTAAATGCAACATAAACAAGTAAGATTCTAACTCCTTCTAGTCTAGAAACATGTGAAAATGTTTCTCCGTAATCAATACCTTCTTCTTGTGCATATCCCTTGCATACTAATCTTGCTTTGTTTCTAGTGACTTCTCCATTCTCATTCAGCTTATTTCTGAATATCTATTTGGTACCGATGACATTCTTATCATCTGGTCTCAATACTATTGTCCATGTATTTTTCTTCTTAATCTATTCTATTTCTTCATTCATAGCACTAACCCATTCTTCATTCTCAAGTGCATTGTTAACAAATTTAGGCTCAAAATCACAAAGTAAACATTTGGTGTTTAGTGACTTACTTCTTGTTCTTGTTCCAACCTTCTTGTCTCCTATGATTTGATTATGTAGATGATGTGTTCTGACACACTTGGAAATTTTTGGTTCAGCTCTGTGTTCATCATTCTGATCATCTTCTTGACCTTCATTCTCATCTCCATTGTTCGAAACATCATCTTGAGGATTTTCCTAATTTTTGGTAATTGCAGCCTGATGCTCGGGTGCAATGTTCTGATACTTGGAAGTGACATACTGTTGCTTAGGTAGAGTGTTAGGTACTGTATAAAAAAACTTGTTGTAGTCCTCTGGCTCCTTTTTTCTTTCCTTATCATTCTTTTCTAAAAATTCATCTATTTTCACATTTGCACTTTCAATGATTTTGTTAGATGATTTTTTAAGACATTTATAAGCCTTGCTTTTGGTTGAGTACCCTAGGAAGATACCTTCTTTACTTTTACAGTCAAGTTTTCCATTTCTATCATCCTTCAATATATAAAATTGACTACCAAAGATTCTAAAGTAACTTACATTGGGTGTATGACCATACCATAGCTCATATGGTGTCTTCTTTGTGTCCTTCAATTGTACTCTGTTTAGTGTGTAGACAACAATACTAACAACTTCTCTCCAGAAAGTTTGAGTGATACTTTTCTCAATCATCAATGTTCTTTCACAGTAAAAAATTAATCTGTTTCTCCTTTCAGCAATTCCATTTTGCTGTGGTGTTCTCGATGCAGAAACCTGTCTTTTAATTCTATGCTCATTGAAATAGTCAGTGCATTCTTTTGAAGTAAATTCCCCTCCTCTATCTGACCTCAAACATTTTAATTTATTTTCACTTTGTTTTTCTACCATTGCTTTATACCATTTAAACATCTTAAATTCTTTTGATTTATCTTTTAAGAACATTACTGCCATCATTCTAGAATAATTATCAACAAAGAGAATAAAAGACCTATCTCCATAGTAGCTCTTTGTCCTCATGGGTCCACATAGATTTGTATGGACTAATTCTAGAATTGCATTAGATGTATGGGTTTTACTCTTAAAACTAGACTTTTTCATCTTACCTTTTTGACAATTCTTGCACATGATATGCTCTGGCTTAGTCATGCTCGATAAGCCTCTGACATTCCTTTTGTTGCTTATCTTTATCATGTTTTCAAAGTTCACATGACACAATATTTTGTGCCACAACCATATGTCTTCATTTCTAGCCATTAAACAAGTGGTGTTAGTGTCATCAAGGTAGAAAAGGTTACCTTTTGTCTGCTCACCGGTACCAATCAACCTTCCTAATTCATTGAAGATCTTTTCCTTCTTAGTTTCAAATGCTACTTTGTGACCTGAATTGTTCAACTGTGAAACACTTAACAAATTATAATTTAGTCCTTTTACCCAGTAGGCATTTTCACATTTTATCAGGTTATTCAACATTATGGTTCCTTTACCTTCAACTGGACAAGGCATATCATTTCCCATTCTCACTGAACCACCATTATAGTATTCAAAAGTCTCAAACTTTGTTTATCACTGGTTATATGGTGAGTGCAGCCAATATCTATGATCCAGACATCATTCTTACTAACTTTAGATATGAGTGCAGTTCCTACATACCTTTCTTCATCTTCATCTAAATCATCCTTCATATCTACAAATAGCATCTCAATGTCCTCTTTTGATTTGAAGTATCAGTGTCATCATCTCTGTTCTCAGCTAGGTAACACACTTTCTTCCCTTTGTCCTTATAGTCTCGCGTATCTCTCTTGTCAGATTGTCGGTTGCTTTGGTAATATCTATTATCACCTTTATCAAACTTCTTCTCATATGATTTGTCATTTCCTCTGTCATCTTTTCTTCAGTTTGAACATCTTGAAGCAAAGTGTCCAACCTCTTTACAATTGTAACATACAAGTGGTAATTTACCTTTGTATCTACCT
Source organism: Thuja plicata (assembly GCA_018584345.1). NCBI lineage: Eukaryota > Viridiplantae > Streptophyta > Pinopsida > Cupressales > Cupressaceae > Thuja > Thuja plicata. The sequence continues at coordinate 1,366,386 of MU226990.1, forward strand.
TTTCCTCTTTGCAATCTTCTGGCTATTAGTGCTTCAATTTCATCAAGTCCTTGATCCTCATTATCACTGTCACTATCATTTCTAACAGCATGTCTATAACTTGAGTTACTTATCTTTAGAGAAGATTTGAATGCAGATTCTATAGATGGTAAGACACTATTATCAAATTTATTCATCTCAAATGAAATTAGTCTACCAATCAAACTATCTAGAGTAACTATATTGTTTGCAACTGCTCTCATCTATTGAATTGCAGAAACTCTAATAGCATATATAGACAATAAGGTTTTTAAGATTTTACTTACCACTGCCTCCTCTTCAAGTACACCTCCAAGTCCTTAGATAGAATTTAACACCTCTTTGATTCTGCAGCTATATTGAGTGATGTTTTCTCCTTTCATCCTTAGGTCATCAAACCTCCCTCTTAGGATTTCTACCTTTTCTCTTAGTACATTGGCATCTCCTCCATGTACTAGCTTCAACTTATCCCACATTTGCTTTGTAGAGGTGCAGGTTTTGACATCTTAAAACTCAGCATCAGAGAGTGATGATGTAAGTTCTATCATCATGCAGTTATGCTCATGCTTTACTCTTAATTGCTCAAGAGTGTGAGGTCCGGTCGGCAACACATATTCAATATCTAAGTATTGAACAATATCATTTCCAATACTTGATAAGTGGAGTCTTATTCTACTTTTCCATGATGCAAAGTTGTCTTTATTCAACTTGGGCACATCTCATCTTTTCATCTTGTTATCTTTTGCTTGAGTAGTTAAACTCCCTTTCTAAGAACACAAGCTCTGATACCAATTGTTAGTAATAACTGAGAGGGGGTGGGGGTGAATTAGTGGCCTCAAAAATATTCCAATAATCAACCCAAAAACTTAGTACCATAATATTAAGCCTCTAGTTATCTTCAGTCCTATAAGCTGAAGGCCTCCAAATACTTTTATCAAAATACTACTGCTCAGAATGCTTTGTTAAACCTTCTACTGTATGTTTACCGAATAGCAGTTTGTTGATTCACTAAAAGATAGTAAATTATCTAGAGTATACCAATCAATCCAGTTAAGTTATGTGTGATGCAAAACACTAAAATAATGACTCATAAACACATTGACACATGGATTTTTAAAATGGAAACCCTATTAAGAGAAAAACTACTTGGGACCGGTAACCCAAAATTTTTACTCTTCTGAAGTGAGCTCGGTGAAGAGCCAACCCTGTTAAAGGTTACAAACACACTATTAGGTGTGACCTTGTCAGAGGATTTAAAAGTTTAGCTTGTCACTTGATATCAGACATCTCTATGCTACCTTCCTTGATCAAACACTCAGTTTTCCTGTCAATAGGTATCTGGCATCTCATGTTATCTTCATGATAAAAATTTTTGATACTCCTTGGGATGTATCTCAATATAGATAGGATCTTTAAATCCCTCTTGGTTAAGAGACTTTCTGAATCAATGGTTAAACTAAAACAGTATGATCTGTTCACATATACAGCTTATACTTGTAGATTTTTAGATCTATTCTAATCTCATAAAACTATTCTGATCAATATATTTCACTTTATACCTTTACTCCACTTTGATTCTGCTCGGTGATGCTATGCTTTGTTTCTCGGTGTCTGCAGAAAAATTTAGCTCTTTGCTCAGCTTGATTGATCAGGGCTGTATGAAGTTACTCTTCATCAGTTTCTCTTCAACATCCTCTTTTTATTCATTCACCCACATAATTCGTAATGAATTGAGTTGTCTCTTTATAGACATGATATCACCATTTTTAGGTTCTTGATTTTATGGATCTTGGTGTGATCCACAATTCTCTCCAATTAGATTTAAAGAAAAAGTCTTGTTTTATCTCGCAGAGATCTTCTTTCCAACTGGTCAAAACAACATTAAATCCCTTACTTATCCCTAGCTTTATCTTGTCAATGAAAACAAAGATAACTACCGGTTAAGTCTATATTTAGATCTGCCAGCTAGATATTTTGTCATTTCTAAACTCAAGTTAATTTAAGTGTTTAACTCTTTGATAGCTTCGGTAAACACTCTAGTTCTCCTCGGGCTTCTCCATAAGTTTAAACTATGTTTCTGGCCGTCGGTTATGCTTGTGATTCTGCTTGTTGGTAATACTCGTCGGTGTTCTTTCTTAGGCATCACTGTGACTTGACTTTCGGTGATCTCTGTCTGTCGGTGTCCATGGACCGTCGATGTTTTAAGTCACATTGTGAATGCTTGTCTTTTATGCTTTACTCAAAGCATAATATTTATCTCTTTGATTCTCTGAAGTCTTTGATACTTTGATTATAACCGATTAGATTATATCAAGTTGACATCAATGACAATACAAACTATTAACTAATTTAATGTCTTGCATTATCCTTCTGTATTTTGGTGATCAACTTAACATCTTCAAACATTCAATCAGTTATATGTCATCACACCTTGCATAATATTGGTAATGTTATATTTTAATAATATGTGTGTTGCACGTATAGAAACCTAGATGGTCATTCATCACATAGAGATTCCATAGAGATTACCTTCTTGGGGCTACTTTATGTGATATATTGTAACATTGAGGTTATATTTAATTCGGGTGTCAAATTTGGATACAATATTGTATTTATTTAAATCGGGGAAATATATTTAATAAAGTGAAAACTTAGTACCCAATATTAAATCATGGGTCAACGGTACTATATTCTCATGGTTTTGTGGCATACAATTTTGTTACTCCTAAAAGATATTTTGTTGTCATTAGTTTTTTGCAAAGTCATATATCTGTGAATATAACCGAAGTAAGGAAGTCATATGTAGTGCCCACCCATTATTTACTTTTCAATATTGATGCCAGAATATTTTGGTTATTTTCATGATAATTATGCAAATGTTAGGATAATTTTACTCACCTCATACATGCATGTGTTGTTGGAAATATAGATGGAGTAACTGAGAGGGGAGGGGTGAATCAGTTACCACAAAAATAAATCCACAAGTCCCTTAAATTTCTTCAATATATATTGCTGCTACTCGGTGAATTAACTTATTATTGTTCTTTAAACATCCACAGTTATTGACATGCATAAAACAAATAACATGAACACAAGTAACACCAGATATAACGTGGAAACCCAATTTGGGAAAACCACCAATGCAACTAGTTA
>MU226990.1:1375352-1400789 GCA_018584345.1 Thuja plicata
ATTGTCACCTTGTTAGAGGATTTATGAAATGGTTGTTAAACCAACTCTGCTAAGAGATTTCGGTATCACTGCTACAATGGTTAGAAAGAAACAATGAAGTGATCTGAATTAGATGCAACTTATCTTGTTGATACAGATATCTGTTCTGCTCCAATAGATCCTTACTGATCACATATATCTTTGCAGCACCTCAAGGATAACACTAATCCTTCATCAGAATTCGCACATTCCTTTTGCACATTTCCATACTTCTCCTCTTCTCACATACTTTGCACACTTTCTGACACTTTTTGAATTCGCAACTTGATCTTATATATATACCCTTCAGGTTATCAAGTCGGCCCAATTACAAGTTACAATTAATATTACATTGGTCGGCTGCATATACAAGTTTTAATTAATAAACATTACATTGGTCGGCTGCATAAACATTTCACTGATGCTCGGTGAACACTGCTGATTCTGCGAAAATCCTTTGGTAACCGACTGAACTCGGTAAGTACTGCGAACTCGGTAAAGATTGAATTTCCTTCACCAACCGTGCGAAACTCGGTAAAGACTGAACTTTCCTTCACATATTCTTTGATGACCGAGAGAACTCGGTAGAGACTGAATTTCTTTGTTGACCGAGTGAGCCCGGTAGTAACTAACTTCTCTGTATAGTATTCTGGATCGCTTGGTAGACTCTGTAAATTGCTTCTCTTACCGTCTGAACTCGGTAGACTCTATCTAACTGCCTTGCTAAACATTCTGAGCTCGGTAGACTCTGTCTAATGACTGATATGACATTTGTGTAACATCAAGGACAATACACAATTAACAATTGTTTCCAACATGTGTATGGTTGGCATATATCTTTTATATTACTGTGTGGCGTGTTTATCTTATATTTCTATATAATGTGTTTGATATGGTAGAGGACGGAGACGTAGTTACTTGCACTGCGAGATCCATACAATCGACCGATCCCTATCATTTCCTGTTCTATATATTATATATATGCTCAACTTTTTGATTCAGGTTTGCAAGTACCAGATATTGACTTTTCTGAATTATCAGGATAAGTGTGCCCTATCGCAATATCTCAATGGTAAGAGAGGGGAGATAACAGATAGGTCCAAATCTCAACTTAAGCCATTATTGTCCTAAAATAGTGGACAAGTATCTTATTTTCTACCTTTCGAATTCGTCAAGGTGATGTCATTCGTGAACCTTTCTTTTGTGCTTGTTTGTGGTTTTTTATGTTTCAGCCAGTTTTGTCGTCATGTTGTCTAGTCATGTGATTGATATGATTTCTGTGTTAGTTGGTTGAATGATTTATTAGATTAATTATGTAATTAATAATTAAATCTTGTTAAATTTAAAAATATTAAATATGAAAATACATGTGCTAATTAAATACATGTGTTAATTAAAAAGATACCTATGTTAATTAAAAAGTCTAATTTTGGGAATAGAGGATTTAATTAATTATTAAATCAAAAATTGAGATTTAAAAACATAATCAATGAATTGTTATTTTATTATCAATTTGCATACATTATTAATATGCTATTTAAATATTAATTGTTAATTAAATAATATTATGCAATTAAAGTTGCACATTCTTTTTATTAAAATTAAAATATAAATTTAAAGTAAAATGCTGAATTAATTGGCTAAATTGGAAAAGTGCTTGTAATTATTAATTATTAATCAATTAATTCTTTTTACTCAATTTTAAGTTGAGTTCTATTTTTTCTTATTTTTCTAATTTGAGTTTTCAGTTGAGTTCACTTTTAGGGTTGCATGAGCTTGGAAACCCTAAGTTGAGTAGGTTTTCTTTATCATGTTTCTTTTGGTCATTTTTGCACACACATGTTGCACAGATTTTTACAGGTTTTGGCTCTGGATTTAGATTGAAGGATATTGTGAAAGCTTAGGATTTTCAAGGTTTTGGATTGTTCTTTGTGGCTTCTGTCAACTGGTGGTTTGAGGTAGGGTTTGAATCCTTGATTTCAATACTCAAATCCCCATCTTCTATGTGTCTAAAATACTGTAATCTCCTTGTGTGAAACTCCTTGTCTGCTTTGTGTTTGTCAATCTTAGAATATGGCTATTGGTATGAATCTGTGGTTTTGGTTTTCATGTTTACATCTCACATCTATTTTCTGGGTAGATGGAGTTTCATTAGAAAATTGTGGTTTTAAATTGGATATTGGGGTATTTAGATCAGTGATCAAAACAGTCGAAGGTTGTGTTTGAAAATAGTAAAAAACTTGAATTGAATTAGCTAGGGTTTATTTTAGAACTTTGCTAAAATCCTTGGTATTAAACCATACAAATTTGATAGAAACCATTTTAGAATATTTGGTTAAAATATATGTTTTAGGAAATAAACAAATTTATTTCTTAAAATTAAAATAAAAATAATTATATTTTTCATCTTGTTGAAATGTGCCTTCTGTTAAAAAAATTAATAATAATAAATCAATACAGTAAATAATTATCTGTTATATATTTATATATAGAAATGATCTCTTTATTGAATTAAAAAGAAAATAGTTTTTTATTTTGAGTGTATGATAATTGATATATTTTAAATATATATTAAAAAATAGGGCTGTATTTATATTATTTATTTATTTTAAAATAAAATAATTAGTATTAAAAATGTAATATTTATTTCTGAAAAAAAAAAAAAACAAAAAAAAAAAAACAATTGTTTTTATTTATTTTAAAGAAACAAAAACAATAAAAAGATAAAAACAAAAAAAAAATCAGAGTGGGGGCTACGTAACCCCATTACTAAGATTTACTTTTAATATTTATTTTGAATAAAGGTTAAGTTGAAAATGAGTTTTTTTCTATCTTATTTATTATTTATTTAAAATTTTATTAGATTAATTAGTTTAAAATTTATTTTTATATTAGTGTATTTATAAATGTTTATAGTTAATATTTATTGATTGTTAATGTAGATTAATCTATATTAATTTTGTTAAATGTTTTATTTTTAAATTATATTTGATTAATATTTTGTTTAATTATGTATAATCTTTAGGTTATAACATAAATCGTTAAGGATTTATATTACTTTTAAATTAAAAATTTATAATTATATTTAAGAGTTCGATTATGAGAAAGGGATTTGGAATATATTTATAAGATACTAAGTTAATAATAATGGATTGGGGATTATGGATAATTTAATAACTCATAATTAACTTGGGGTACGACTTAATGTTAATTATATTATTTAGTCAGAAGATAGATTATATATGGATATGTTATTTTAATTAGAGTTTTATTTTTCCTTTGTTGTGGTTAATTTTCATTATGGGTAGAGTGATGCCCTATGAGGGATTTTGTATTCTGGGACTTGAATTATTTTATAATTTTATCTCTTTACTACTTGGGTTTATATTGTGGGAAATTTATAACCATTTTATTATCTTGATTGGTTCTTGTATTATTTTGTATACATCTGTTGCTTATGTTATGTGTTCTCGAAGTCTCCGATCATTATGTTATTTAACCACGAAAAGGTGATGACCACTTTTGTGTTGAGTCCTAATTATCTTGGTCACCTTGTTTCTACTATTATGGTGGTTCTGTGTTCTGAATGATTATCTTGTGGATTATGTTACTCAATATTTGGAGATGGGTTTTTGTGATATTTTGATTATCATTGATCTTGTGATGTGATACATGAATTTACATTGTTCTGTTGAGATGTCTAGTATGGGATGGACAGTCTAGATCCTTGTATATAGGATGATATTCTATTTGTTATGCTCCAACATTTTCCTTGGTGATTATCATAATTTATGATTTATGAGAAGTCCTCATGGTTTTGGTTTTTGCATTTTTTGGTTGGAGCATTAGGGTAGGTTATCTAGCTGTGTAGTAGGGGTGAATTGCAATAAGTATCAGGGCCCACAAGTGGCAGTCAAGATCGCTTATTATAAGTTTTCTTAATCACGTGATAACATAATACATAATTGGAGGGTTTTAAATGAATTAATAAGCTATGGTGCCTCATCCATGCTTGAGCACTTGTATAGGAAAATATAGAGGATGAGATGATGCTTGCTGCCCTGTGAGGTATGGTTCTGGCATAGTTTTAATTGCTTTGTTTGGTTGAGGATTCATTGATACCGTATATGGTCACTTAAGTGTTGGCGTCCAGAGAGACTACTAGGACAAGACTTAAGGGTTAGACATATATGATGACACCTTCCTATGCACAGTCTAGGTTTCCTACATGTGTCAGTTTCCGTTGAGTTAGAGAGCTATCAGGATCCCCTTGCTTAGCTGATCTTGGATTCTTCTTATGTTATCGAAGTGGGGTCTATTGCTATCTCCTCAACATGGTGGGAGTGGATCTTTGGTTCCATGAGGTCAGGTGGGAGTGATCATTATTACCATTGAGATTCGACATTCATGACTTTATGCTTGGATGAGATCCTTGTTGCAGTTGTACCTTCTTGTTCTTCATTGTTGGAAACTTTCTCTTATCTTTCTTATCTTGTATTCTTGTATTATTGTATCTATTTTGACATTCTTAGATTATTATATTGTACTTTATATTGAGTTTTTTCACATACCTCGCGACTTGTGCAGTGGATGTTGGTTCATTATGATATTAGTTGTATCTAGGTTTCATTTATGAGACACTGTTGTTGTTCTTCATTTTCATTATATGAAGGCGTTATATTGTTTAATAGCTTTTAGTAGATTAGTTAACTTACGTAATTCTACATCTTGGAACCCATGGGATTTATAATCTGTAAATGAGTTTCATTTATGAGTATGTACTGTCTTATGTAATATTGCTTCCACATTGTAATTATTTATCAATTGTAAACTTTAAAAAAATTATTCTGCAAACTTAGTAACATGTTTAAGGTTAATTTATCTTGGGTTCCCTAGCGGGGCATTACATCATACAATGAAGGAGACATAGTTGGTAAAGGAAACCAAGATAGCCACCGAGTATCGAGTAGTTATCAAGCATCGCGCGAGCTACATATACCGAGTTATGCAAAGAAAGTTACTGAGAACTCTTAGACATAGAGAAGAGAGTACAGAGTTACCAAGTAAGCACAAGCATGTTACCAAGTATTCCAAAGCTGACATTTTATTTGAAATTAGATAAATTGAATTTGGACACCGAGTAGGAAGCATTACACATAATTCAAGGTGAGAGTTAGTTGAGTCATTGGGGATCCAAACACATGATTGGACATGATCATGAGGTAAATCCACCAATGAAGTTTTAGAAGGTATACAAAATTGGATATGTAACCTAAGTTTGAGCACTTAATCTCCATCGTTGATTCATGTTGCCCTAGATTTGGTTAACCGCCTAAGTCACAGTTAACTGCCTAGAAATTGTATAAGAGATCAGTTTGAAGAATGAGTAGATTTTGTTGATGAGATTGATGATGGCGTTGTTGGTATTTAAGTTGAAGAGTTGATGAAGTTGTTGCAAAGAGAAGAAAAGGAGATGTATTCATAATGAAGCAGAGCTTATGATACTAAGCTACCGAGTGCAGAACAAGGTAACAAAGTTATAGAGAACAAAGAGTGTAGACAATATTTGATTGATTCATTTCTATCAAACATTTTGTATTGAAGTTTGTTGTAATCAGAGAAGTACAAATCCCATTTGTGGGTAGGCCCTAACAGGTCTTTATATTTTATAAATATTTTAACCGGGTACATCTCTTAGATTAGAGATTGTAAAATTCTTTTACAAGGTAGGTTGAATAAGTATTTTATACTCTTAACTGAGTATACTACTCCTAGTAGGGTAAGCTATCAGAAGTAGCTAAATTATAGCTTTAACTGAGGAACCTTTATACTCCAGTAGTGAAGGATTATGGGTGTCATCCCCACCATATTTTTTTTCTCTAACAAAGGATTTATGTGTGACCAAAAATCTTTGTGTTATGTGTTGCATATTTTATGGTTTGGATAATTTACTTTATGTTTATATTATGCAATGTATTCAACTCGGTAAATGATCAACATTGTATGGTTAAAATTTTTAAGGGTACTGATTCACCCGTCCCCTCTCAGTACTTAACTTTCCCAAGTTATTAAAACAATTGGTATCAGAGAAATTCTCTTGAGAAAAGTGTTTAACTACCCGAGGGTAAAGATCATGGCTATGGAAAGTCACAAGAAATCTAAGAAAATTGAGTCTTGAGTTTGAACTAGAGAATGCACAAGAGGTGATTGAAGATCTGAAAAGAAAGTTAGAAAATTCCTTGAAAGTGAGAAAGAAGTTGTGTAGTGAACTAAAATCCACACAAGAGCATTTTGATACTCTTGAGACAACATCTGAGGGTAGTTTGAATGATGAATCTTAATCAATCATTGCAGAATTCATGGAAAAGAACAAGACACTTACCGAGCAACCGAACTTAGCAAACAAAGATCAAGAAGGACAAGGAATAAGGATGAATGAGATACTTAACTCTAAGGGAAAGGTTGAAGATTCATTGAAATTAGTTGAATAAGATAAAAGAAAGTTTGAGACTAGAATAATGGAGAAATAATTTGAGAATAAAACACTAAAGTGTGAATTTGAAAGATTGACCAGTGAACTAAAATCTGAAAAAGAAGCCAATGAGGTACTAAAGAGAAATGAAGAAAAAATGAAATCATTGGATACACAGATTAAAGGTTAGAGACAACTGAAAGACAAAACCAGACTTGGATTCAATAGTGAGAACACTACTAAGAAAGGAGAGTCCTCTAATCATGCTAAAAATCAAGATACTTCCACCCCACCAAAGTCAAACAATCCTAGTTGCTACCAATGTGGGAAACTTGGACATAATACAAACATATATAGAAGCAAAAGAGGTAAGTCACCAATTTCACCTAAGTTTGATGGATATTTCTATAGCTGCAATAAGTATGGGAACAAAGAATTTGAATGTAGATCAAGAACTGTAAACAACACAAGAAAGCCAAAGTTTGATGGCTACTCTAGTACTTGCAACAAGTATGGTCACAAATTTGAAGAATATAGATCACCAAGGAGAAATGAAAAATGGGTACTGAATCAACATAACATGCCAAGTAACTAACATAGTACATCTATACCATAAGACTACAATTCAAGGATATCATGTTGAGTCTGTGGAAGGTATGGACATATTTCTGCAAATTGCATGTTACAACATGAAAAGAACAATAGGAGATCTTGGAGGAGCCCTAGAATGACATATTTCCATTGTCACAAGATAGGTCACCCTGCTAAAGACTACATGTATCAAGGAAAATCTCTTACCAAGGAAGAGACATCTAAGAAACTAAAAGTAAATATTGAAGAGATGAGAGAGAAGATTAATAGGACATGGAAAAGAAATACCATGGATGATGGAACATCATTCAGGATAGTTGAAGGCACCACATCCTCCTGATTGGGTGCAACCGACTCTGCCTATTCAATTCTAAGGTATGTATAGGAACTAAAAATCAAATCTTTAAATCTTAAATTGGTTCCTATTATATGTGAAAAGATCCACATTAGCATACTTAGATGCATTTGGATACATATTGTTGATTTTATGTTACATATTCATGTGGTGATAGGAACTATAATGTTGTATCATTCGGTAAAAGAAAAAAGTAAAGGTAATTGGTAAAGTGGGTTAGCAGAGCATTAATTTTTACTTTATGACCATTGGAAACCCTAAACCTAGAAAAATATATAAATAGTCTGCATCGTCTATTATTGTCACTTATCATTTTGCAGAGCATTATGAACAAAGTTGCAGAACTGAATCTTCAAGTGAATTTGTGCGATTGACAAGGTATTCCTAAAATATTTCAATCTATTGCAAGATCATTTGAATGCATTTGAATATCTTTTGGTGTGCCTTAGTTTTGTTTGTGCAACCGAGCTAAGTAAAGTGAAACCCTAAGTAAATCTATTTGAGAATTTGGAAAGAATGACACCTAAGCTTAAGAATCCAGTTGTTGTGGAGAATGATGAACATGTGAACCATAAGTATAAGGTACCTCTAGCAATAGCAGTAGAACTTGATAAGATGGGATCCCTAACATCAATTCCACAGAGGGCTATATTGATCAAAGATGTGCGAGCATTCATCTATTGCAAAGTTGAATATATATGCAAATATGAGATTGATGCGTCATTTTAGAAATTATGTGCCAATGGAAAGTTGTAGGATGACTATGTTCATTTTGAGTCAAAGGGTTTGACTCATGCCCTTCATATTCCAAAATTATTCAAAATAGAATGGATAAGAATGGTTCTTAGCTGAGTCCATGACAAATTCATGTGGCTTGACCAACTAGTGAAGATAAAAAAAATGTTTTAAACATTGTAACTAGTTACCCGATTGGAGATAAGCCAAAGGATATTAGGAAAATTGAGAAGGATAAATTGAGTGAATTTACCAAGGTAAAAAGAGATGGGAGAGGTCTAAAAAATTCTACTATTAAAGACCCTGAGCTTAAACTTGCATGTAATTTCATATGCTACCGAGTGTTTCAATATTCAAGGTTTGACAATGTACCATGTGGACCTGTAGATTTGGCATACAAGATTGTGATGAAGAACACGTAGATTGATATTTGTGAGATTCTATTGAAGCAATTAGAAGATAATATGAACACCATAAGGAAAGCAAAGACAAACACTTTTAAGTTTTGATCACTAGTGGTATGCATATTTTTCTATTTTATGAATTTATTCCCATCTATTAGAGATGTTACATAGAGCACTGAGAAGCCTATCATATATCAAATAAATGATTACATCCTAAGTTTAGGTGAAAATCTTGACATGATAATGAATGATTAATTTTTCAAGTTTCAAGCTAAGATGCAAAGAAGTTTAGGATATCACCCCAATTGGTTGAGAAATACCATGACACTATTTGTTTTGAAGTGGACACCGACACATGCATTGTCAAGGAAATTGAGCCAAGGAGTATGTGGCTACATCCTATGGGATACGAGATGGATAAAGACATTGCATCTCAACAAATATAAACTCTGTTAGCTAAGCCAATTGAAAAAAGAGCCAAGAGATATGCCACTTGTGAAGAGATTAAAGAGAAGATAAAACAAGGCATATTAATACCTAAAGCCCAAAGGAGTATAAATAGAATGATTGAGAAATTATCAAAGGATCTGGGAGTTGATGAACAAGAAGATGAGACTGGACCCTTTGGCACAAAAGGGAAGAAGCCACTAGCAATGAAGGCCTCACCAAGTAGTAAGACTACCAGACTGAACACAAGGTCCACAACTACACCGAGAGAAAAAAAGAAATAAGAAGAAGAAGAACCAAAAGCTAAAACATATGTGAAAAGTAAGAAATCTACAATTCAGACAATGAGAAAACTAAATTTAGATGAAAAAAGGGAAACTGACACTGAAGATCTAAGAAAGCATAAGAATATAATCTGAGGTCTATTGCAAATGACTCAAGATGAGTCACTTGAGTTACTGAAGAAGAATGGAGGAGTTACAGGAGTTAGATACATGAAGTATAACAACCAAAATGAAGAGGATAAAACCAAGATAGAAGAGGCAGTTGTTTTTACGTTGAACAAGTTCAAGCTCACACTGATTGAAGTTGTTAATCAACTACCTACTGAACAGTATAATAAAATTGATGCAAGATGGAAGTATGCATTAAATATTAAGAAGAAAATGAGGGAGAGATCCCTAATTCTAGCTCAACCTACTATGTCTATAACTAAGATAGATGAGAAAATGAAGAAATTATCTAACCAATTTCTCATTAAAAGTAGATCTTTAAGGATCATGATTGGAGAGTTAGAGAAAGTACAAAACAAGACCGATGTTAATTGGAGAAAAATTCTTTCTATATGCATGGAAGATGAGACAAAAAATCATCAAGACACCAAAGAGAAAGGTAAGGGCGATCCTATTGATCTTACATTGGATAAAGATGAAACATTTATTGAAGACATTACAGAGAAGGACCCTAGCACCGAAATTGCTGAAGATGAAGATGTAATGATAAAAAGGAATCAAAGATTGAACAAATGGATACTGTTGATTTTGCCGATGCAAAAATATTGGAGGAAGCTGTAGAACAAGTCAATGAGTATTTGGATGTGGATATTGGAATGTCTAATGTTGCATCCGATACTAAAGAGAAGCACACTGAAATTCCTAAGAAAAAAGGAAAAGGAGAAACTGAGGAGCCTAAGGTCACCAAAGCCAACATAGAATAAAAAACCAAGGCACCTTCTACTGAGGTCAGCACAGTACAACAAGAGAAATCCAATGAACTTCATAAGGATCAAGAAAATGACAAGACAAAGGTCAGATAGGAAAAATAGAAAGAAGAGGAAAAGATAAAACATAAGGAAGAGGATAAGTCAGAACACAAGACAAAGGAAAATACTGAAGAGAAAACCGAAGAGAAACAAGAGGAATAGAAAGAAGAATCACCGATAACTAAAGGTACATACAAGAAAGAAGAAATAAAAGTCAAAAGTGTATTTGATGCTACAGAGACCACTTCTAATGCATTAAAGGCATTCCCTTCTACAAAATTATCTACTGGTGATAGTATGATAACAAAGAAAAAGAAATCAAAGAAGAGGAAACAAGTAGATATTAGCCAACCAATCATATTACCTAAAGTAGACCTATCTACTATGGATCCTGATGAAACAAAAGAATATGCTAAATTAGAGAGACTTAAGGCCATCCAAAATAAATCATTTTAGTAGAAGAAAGAAAACATTGTATTGGAAGATGTCAAAGAAGTACTATAGTAGATTGTGCTGGATACTACTATACATGAGGAGGCAAGTCTTCTTAATCAAGTGGCAGATTTAATTAAAGAAGTAGGAGAACCAAACAAAGACACAACCGACTACATGATGAAAGTTCATTAGAAGGAATTGGAACTCAAACTAATAGAAAATATTTTGAAGAGAATTGCATTAGACAAGGTATCTCTTTCTGAAGCATGTACTGATATAGCGAACAAGTTTTCTGATATTCTTTTTCTATTTCAACAATTTTGTTCCATTTCACAATTCCTTAAGGAGATCAAGGAGAAAGAGGCATCTATTGAACAAGAGCTGACCGAGCAGCTGAAGAGCATCTCAATCGACCTTGGATCTCTATAGGCGTATTACTCAAAGATCAAATAGTTAATGGGACAACATCAAGAGATAAGAAATACAAAACACACACTAAGGATATACCTCTTGGAGCTGCAAGCAACACTCATTCCCCACATGAAGTCTATACAAAATCACTTGAAGAAAGCCAAGGATTTTATTGCTACTCCCGATGGCAGTTCATTATATACTATTACTGGTATGGCAGGTGATGTTGTTACACAAATAGTTGTTATGCAGACATTGAAGGACACATGGGAAACAACCCTAGCTAATGCAAAGGCTAAGTATAAACACATTTTTAACAAGATACCTCTGGAAGATAAGACTAAGTAAGTATTGTTTTCACATGTTTATCAAAAAAAGGGGATATATATAAGTATATAAGTCAAAACAAAAAAAGGGGGATATAAGTAGGGATATATATAAGGGAGATATAGATATACACAAGGTAGATATAAGCATTAACATTTTGAGGAGCATTATCAAAGGGGGTAACTTTTTTTAAGTTTTGAAACTTTTGATGACTTTGAAGTTTTTTTTCAAAATGTCAAACTAATGTCAAAGGGGGAGATTGTCACTCCTAAAAGAGATTTTTTTGTCATTATTTTTCTACAAAGTTATATATCAGTGAATGTAGCCAAAGAAAGGAAGTCATACAATGAAGGAGACATAGTTGGTAAAGGAAATCGAGATAGCCATCGAGTACCGAGCAGTTATCAAGCACTGAGCGAGCTACATATACCAAGTCATGCAAAGACAGTTATCGATAATTCATACACTGAGAAGAGTAAAAATTTACCGAGTAAGCACAAGCATGTTACCGAGTATTCAAGAGATGACATTTTATTTGAAATTAGATACATTGAATTTGGACATTGAGCAGGAAGCATTGCACAAAATTCAAGGTGAGAGTTAGTTGAGTCATTGAGACTCCAAACACATGTTTGGAAATGATCACAAGGCATATCCACCAATGAAGTTTTATAAGGTATACGACATTGGAGATGTAACCTAAGTTTAACCACTTAATCTCCACCATTGATTCACGCTTCCCTAGATCTGGTTAACCACCTAAGTCATAGGTAACAACCTGGGAATTGTATAAGAGACCATTTTAAAGAATGAGAAGAAGTTGTTGATGAGATTGATGATGATGTTGTTGGTATTGAAGTTGAAGAGTAGATGAATTTTTTGCAAAGAGAAGAAAAGGAGATGTATGCAGAATGAAGAAAAGCTTATGATACTAAGTTACCGAGTGCAGAACAAGGTAACAAAGTTATAGAGCACAATGAGTTTGGACAACATTTGATCGATGCATTTTTATCAGACATTTTGTATTGAAGTTTGCTGTAATCAGAGAAGTACAAATCCCATATGTCGGTAGGACCTAACAGGTCTTTATATTTTGTAAATCCTTTAATCATGTACATCTCTTAGATTAGAGATTGTAAAATCCTTTAACAAGGTAGACTGAATAAGTCTTTTGTACTCTTAACCAAGTATACTACTGCTAACAGGGTAAGCTATCAAAAGTAGATAAATTGTATCTCTAACCGAGCAACCTTTATACTGCAGTAGTGAAGGATTGTAGGTGTCATCACCACCACATGTTTTTCCTCTAACTAAGGATTTCTATGTGACCAAAAATCTTTGAGTTATGTGTTGCATATTTTATGGTTTGGATTATTTACTTTATGTTCATATTATGCAATGTATTCAACTTGGTAAATGATCACCATTGTATGGTTAAAAGTTGTAAGGTAACTAATTCACCCCTCCCCTCTCAGTAATTAAATTTCCCAAGTTATTCCAACAAGTTTTACTTTGCCCTAGTTTTGTTTTGTGTGAGCTTGTTCCTATAAAAGTGAACACATATATGTGGTTTGGGTTAGTTAGTTGAATGAGTTATTATTATTGAGTCATTTTGAAGGTTTCATATGTTAATAATTCCATTGGATGTGTGGATGCATGCTTACAAAAATGTGAATGTATTCAAGGGCTTGATGTAATAGAGGTTTTTTTCATTGGGATAGATAATATAATGGAGTATGGATTCTTTTGGAGGCTAATTTTTTCCCTTGTGATGATTTTTAGAGGATATATCCTGTGTAATCTTGTGGTTTGTCTATTTGATCCTTGAATTATGGTATTTTGGTAATCTTGTATGCATGCTTGTCTTTCATGGGTTATGTGGGAAATAAATATATTCAATGTAACTATGTATGATTATTATTTACTAACATTCAATAATTTTCCTTCATTTCTCCAAAGTGGTTCATGGTACTACTAGTTTCCTAAGTAACGAAAAATCTATTTCATTTGGAGGAAAAATGAGTGAACACATGTTGTTGAAGATAGCACCATTAATGAAGCACAAAAGGAATAAATTAGGGAGAAACCTCCTATTTAAAGTATGGTAATGGATAGCTCTCTCAAGGGACCAATATTGCATGATACGTCAACTTGTGGTCTTAGTTCCAAAAAGTAAATTTAAGATAGATAGATCCTTTCGCAATGGTTAGGAAATTTTTTTTGAAACATTTTATCTTCAAACCACCTTTAATTTAGGTTGGTAGCTTTTAGGTGTTAGTTGTTATTGCTTTTTGTGGCTTCGTCATTGTTCTCCTTGGTTGTCTTCTCCTATCATTTATAATTCTTATCTCTTAATGAACCTTTAAAAATATATACTACATAAAGAACATAGATCAATATATCTTTTGTAATAAAAAACATTATTTGATATAAGTTTATTTTTTAAAGGAAGGAAAACTTTAACTTCCAAATGATTTTTTTTTGCAAACTATAAGAATGTATTTGTCCATTTAATTTTTAATGGTTGGGTAGGTTTTTTGTTAAAGGGGGAGGATTTTTATTTGTTGTGAGTTAAAACAAATTATGAACAAATGTACATTTTAGTTGGGGTGAAGCATTTGGGCCAAATTATTTTTCCTCTCACAATTTGAGTAGGAAATACAGTTTGGAAAATTATTTGGTTTTTGTCTTATCATAGAGGAAAATTAAGGGGAAATATTGATCCAAGTCTCAACAAGTATCACATTTTATTCATTATTTTTGTTATAAACTATAATTCTTTGGGTGCCTTGAGGGTCAGATTTGTGGGATTTCACATAGAAATTTGAACTTTTGGGCCATAATAGGGTTAATATACCAATCAAAATTGTAACATGTTCTAAAGACCCACAAATAAATAATTAATAGATAATTAATTAGGAATTATCTAATGTGTAGCTATTTACAATGAATTTTCTCTTGAGTCAAAATACAAGTATGTTAGTAATAACTGAGAGGGGCGGGGGCGGGGGGTGAATCAGTGGCCTCAAAAATTAATCCTTAAATCAACCCTTTGAACTTATAACCACAAATTATATCTCAAGTTATCTTCTCTCCTACAAGATGAATGTCATGAAATATTTATATCAATTTACTACTTGTCGGATTGCTCTGTTAAACCTTCTTCTATATGTTTACCGATAAGCAGTCATCTATTTATCAAAATATAGTAAATATGCAGAGTATATCGATCAATCCAGAATTAACTATGTGAGATACAAAATAGTAAAGAAATGAATCATACACACATAACACATGGATTTTTAACATGGAAACCCTTTTAAGGGAAAAAAACCACTGGGACCGGTACCCCAAATTTCACTCTTCTGAAGTGAGCCCTGTTAAGAGCCAACCCTGTTAAAGGTTACAAACACACTGTTAGGTGTGACCTTGTTAGAGGATTTAGAAATAGTTTGTCAACTAGTATCTAGAATCTAATGCTACCATCCTTGATCAAATTCTCACTTGGCCTGTCAATAGGTATCGGGCATATCCAATGCTACTTTTGTGATCAAACTTTTTGATACTCCTTGGGATGTATCTTAATTGAAAAAGAATTTTAAGTCCTACTCGGTAAGAGGCTTATATGCTTCAATGGTTAAACTGAAACACTAATGATCTATTCATACATACAACTCAATTGCAGATTTTTAGATCTATTGTAGGTCCATTACTTCACTGATCAATATAATCAAATATATACCTTTGCTCCACACTTATTCTTCTCTGTGATGCTTGTCTCACTATTCATCGGTGTCTGTAGAATCTAGCTCTTCCTTTAGCTTGTTGATTAGGACTAAATGAAGAATTTCTTCTCCTTCTAATTTTCTTTAGTATCTCTCCTCTTCTCTTGTTCACCCCACACACGCAATTCATAATGAATTGAGTTTGACTCTTATAGACATGATTTCCTCTTTTCTTGGCTTTCTTGATCTTGGCGTGTTCAAAAATCTTTGCCAACAGATTTAAAGAAAATCTCCAGTCTGATCTCGTATAGATCTTCTTGCCAACTGGACAAAGCAACTTTAAATCAATTACTTATCTCTGACTTTATCTTGATGATTAAAACAATGATAAGTATCTATTAATTCTATATTTAGCTTCTTGACAACTAAGTATTTTGTCATTTTTTGAACTCTCTATTATGTCGGTCAACACTTTAGTTAGTCATCGGTGATAACTGACTGTTCCTTCAGTGTGACTTCAGTTGTCATTGGGATCTCTGTCCTTGTCTTTTCCATCGGGCAACACTAAAATTCTGTCCATCAGGTTACTCTATGTTTTTCTCATCAGGCAACACTATAAATCTGCTCGTCAGTAATGCCATGTATTCCCTCATTGGGAAACACTGTAACTTTTTTCTTTTACTTTGACCATCAGGTGCACTCCGTCAGTGTATGCAGTCAATTAGTGAATACTTGACTTGATAGCATAGCCTTTGATTCATCGATTCTTTGAAGTCTTTGGCAGTATTACAATGACCATACAGATTATATCAAGTTGACATCAATGACAATACAATATGTTAACTAATTTAATGTCTTGCATGAACATCAACTCAATATCTTCAAACATTCAATCAGGTACATGTCATCAATGTAAGTATCACTTCTATTTTGTGCTACTATTTTTGTTGGCTTTCACTGGATGTTTCATGGATTTGGGTAGATTCAAGGTTATACATTTTATATATTGTGATGAGATATAATTATTTGGATATCTAAGAGATGATTTTAGTTCTTTCTAATTTAGCACGTGATGCATTTTGATAAAAAAATGATAAATAAGAACAAGTTGTAGTTTTAAATAGGACACTTGAGGATCAAACTCTAAAGAAAAAATGAAAATAATTTGGATCTATCTAAATCTTTATAGTGCTTTTTTGTTTTAATAGTTAAGTTGTGTTTTGAATTTTTTATTTATTTTCTAGACAAATTATTATTAATTTACATTGATCCAATTTTCAACTCAAATGATAAATTGTCTACTCAAAGTTCTGGTAAAATATCTTGCTAGTGTACATATATTCAATATTACAAATCTCTTCTAATGTTGGCATGTTGTGATGGTTAAGTTGTTGTGTTGTTTTTATTTCCATCAAGTCAAATCCCATTGGGGATGAGGTCCCCCATTTGTGGCTTCATTGGTTCATAGCTCTGGGTCAAAGTATTTACCCCTATTTAAAAAAAAAATTGTAAATCTCTATCATCTTGTATGACATGTATAATTTATCATTTTTAGAGGACGATGAAAATTTGTAGTTTTAAATTAGTGATAAAGTATGGGGCCATGAAATTTTAACATATATTAATTATTAACTAGTTTGTACATGTGATTTTCAATCAATTAGCTTCATTGTTAATTTTCATGTTTAAATATTTATGGTCTACATGTTTAATAAACATGTACAAATGAATGGAATGGAAACTTATTTTTAAAAGGGTCTTTATAGATAGGAATTGGTTAATTTGTGTATCTAATTAATTCATACTTATTCTATAAAGGTCTAGGGAAACCTTCCTAATCTTTGTAGGGTTTGAAGAGTAGAAGAGTTATCCCACTTTTGTGAAATTGGCCCATAATTGTACTCCATTTAATCATAGTTTTGTCCATTAATCTAAATTGAATTGATCTACACATTTAGATCTTGTATTTCAACTCTTAGAGTTGGAGATTTTGATTTTAAAAACTAATAGGCTGTGTGGTAAAAAAATAACTAATCGGTCCTCTTGCTTTAGTTCTCTCCTAATGCAATCAAGGTGAGAGGGTCCATAATGGATTGTCAAATCTTGCAGTCGATTGCACAAAACAAAACATAGAATTAAATGAGGAAGAAGAAAATAAATTGTATTGTTGAAATCAGTAAATCAACGTATTTGCAGGCTTAAATATATCCCATTGGCCCCACATGAAGGCTTGCAAGTCGCCATGGGTTTACTACATAAATTTATTAGAAAAAAAAGATTTCAAATATCCTTTCTCCTAACTATGGATCCCTAACTACTCCCTAATAATTTTAGACCCCCTTATATGTTTCTTTACATACTTATATATCATATTTGATAGTTTATGGTGATTTTCAATGACCTCCAAAGTCCCAAGCTAGTGTGATGTTTGTTCCAATTGTTGCTTCTTGAAGAGGGTGCAAATTTTGGTGCAAACGTATTTGAGTGTCATATGGGACTTTCGTGATGTTTCTCCACTCCATATCTACCATGTTATCCACTCTACAAGGTTTATGAATGTTTTCTACACTAATGTAAGTGAGTCTTGCCCGAGTTTCTCTAGGACACTCTTGTGTTAGATCCCTGAGGTTATTTGAAAAGTACACCTCAAACATTTCCAAGTGCATCCACTTCACTTTAAGAGATCCAAGGAAAATATTTTGATGGTTTTTAATTCTATTTGTCCTGTATTATTTTTATTCCTTACTATGGGTGTTGCACCTTGTTTGACTTGTTGATGACAATTATTCAATTGTGTATTGTCATTGTTGTTTACACAAGTATAGTGATGTTTACACAAATGTCTAATCCTATTTGAGGACAGTCAGTGTCTGCCAAGCTCTCTCGAGCATTGAAGATAACCAAAGTCTTTTTTAGTTCTAACCAAGTTCACTTGGGCATTACAGTGTTGGTCAGGCGTTGAAGGATTTCAATATTGACTGAGCAAAATAGTTAGTGTCACCCGACTAAGAGTGGATTATATTTTATGGATAATTAGTTATATGCAACTGACAAACATGAGTTTTATTATTTATTTTGAAGGATATCAAGGCCGACTTGACAAGGCTTAACACACACACACACACACACACACACACACACACACACACACATGTGAGGTCAAGTTTGGATTGAATTGAGAGTGAGATAAGAGTAGGGATGTGGAATTGCATGTGAAGTGTTATATGAAGAGTGAAGGTGAAATTAGATGGGATTCTAATTGAGGATAGAACACAGAGGACTGCAACAGAATATCTGATCAGTGAGGATCAAGTACTTAATTCAAAACAAAGATCTGAATCCACAAAGACAGTTGCTTATCAAAATAGGTCAATCCATTGTTACTCTCTAACAATTGTAGCAGTGATTAAAATATCTTAACAGAGTAGAATTAATAGTCTTTTGTAAATCCTTTAACAAGGTGACATTTCTGCATTGAAGTGTTTGAAGACCTATCACAAGGCCACTCCTTACATGGTGATTAAATCCTCTAACCAGGTCACACCTAATAGTGTGTTATTGTAACCTTTAATAGGGTTGGCTCCTAACAGGGCTCACTTCAAAAAAGTGAAAAATAGTGACTAGTTGCTATTGGTGGGTTTTCCCATAGTAGGTTTCCACATTAAATCTTGGTGTTATCTATGTACATTTAATTTGATTTATGGTTTATGTTTCTGCAAATAATTACTAAAGATAATCACAGTTAATAGCGTAAGATTTTCTATTTTAATCGAGTGACAGTGAAATATCTATGTTGGCCGAGAAACATGGACTGATTTCTTTAAGACATCTAAGGGACTTGGATTTGTTTTTGTGGTAACTGATTAACCCCTCCCCTCTCAGTTACTCAACCCATTTCCAACAATTGGTATCAGAGCTACAAATGCTTACAAGGAAGGTTTAAAGGCCAATTCTAAAGATCAGATATGTCTTACAGAAGGGAGATCCCTAAGCTCAACAAGGACAACTTTGCTGCATGACAAGATCTGATGAGGATACATCTATCTACCGTTGGAGATACTGGTTTGCAATTCCTGGATCACAAGTATGTGGAACCACCGAGACCTATGTATGTGGATCAGATGGTGGAAATGAATTATCATAACATAATGATGATTGATATAGCCTCTGCACTTAGCTATTTTGAATTTGATGAAGTCAAGGACTGCCCTACTGCCTTTGATATGTGGAACAAACTACATGATATCTACGGAGGAGATGCAACTGTAAAGAGATCCAAAGAAGAAAGTCTTAGAGGTCAATTTGATATGATGAAAATGAAAGAAGGAGAGGACATTACAAAATACAGTGAAAGAATCAAGAAAAGTGTCAGTGCCATCAGAGCTGCCAATGGAGTAATTGAAGACACAACAATGGTTAGCAAGGTATTGAGAACTTTACTTCCTATCTATGCAATTAGAGTTTTAGCTATTCAAGAGATGAGATGCAGTAATGATATAACTCTAGATGGATTGATTGGAATATTATTAGCTTTTGAGTTGGATAACTTTGACAATTATTCTCCTAATCCTAGCAATCTTGAGTCAAAATTCAAAGCTAAATTAAACCTTGGAAAGATGAAAGGAAAACAAAATGATAGTGATAGTGATGATGATTCTGATGACGAGGATCTAGAAATCATTGAAGCATTACTTTCAAGGAGAGAGGAAAATGGAAAAGGATAATACAAATGAATAGTACCATTGATTTTGTTTTCATGTGATGAGGTTGGTCACATTGTTGTTAAATGTCTGAACAAGGAAGACAAAGGCAAGAAAAAGTTCAACAATTATAAAGGCAAGAAATATTACAAAAGCTACAAGAGCTACAAGGACAAAGGCAAGAAATCTTGTTATATTGCTAAATATTGTGATAGTGATGAAGATGAAGATGAAATGGTTTACATTGCTATTAAGGATGAGTCAGATAGTGAAGACAATGAAAATACAACAATATATTCTCATATTAGCAAGAATGACACCTAGATAATTGATAGTGGTTGTTCTCACCACATGACTGGTGATAAAACCAAATTTGAACATCTTGAACACTATGATGGTGGGAGTGTTAGTTTTGGGAATGATGAACCCTGCTATATAAAAGGTAAAGGTTGTATTGCTCTTACTAAAGTAATCATATGTGATAATGCTTATTGGGTTGAAGGACTAAGGCCTAATCTACTAAGTGTGGCACAACTGAACAACATTGGTTTCAAGGTAGAATTCATGAATGGTAAGGCCAAGCACCTAGATGGTAGAGGAAACCTAGTTGGAACTGGCAGGAACACAAAAGGTAATCTATTTTATCTTGATCTCAATGAAAGTTCATGTTTTATTGCACAAGTAGAAGAAAGTTGGTTATGACATAAAAGGTTATGTCATGTGAACTTTGACAACCTAATCAACATAAGCAAGAACATAAGAGCAAGAGGTTTTCCTTTTATGAAGAAACCTGAACTAGCAATATGCAAACAATGTCAAATTGGGAAGATGGGCAAAAATAGCTTCAAGAGAAAGAACTACAATACATAATAAGTCTTGGAATTGGTGCATACTGACTTATGTGGACCAATTGGAACAAAAAGTTACATAGGTGAGAAGTACTTCATTCTATTTGTTGATGATCATTCTAGAATGATGACTGTTATGTTTCTCAAAGAAAAATATGAAGCCTTTCAGAAGTTCAAATGGTACCTAGCCAGAGTTGAAAAAGAAACAGGAAAGAAACTTAAATGCTTAAGATCTGACAAAGGAGGAGAGTTCATTTGTAATGAATTAAATGAGTTCTACAATGAAAGAGGAATCAAAAGATAGGTATCTGCCCTAGGTACACCACAACAGAATGATATAGCAGAAAGAAGGAACATTTCCATTATGGATTGTGCAAGAGCCTTGATGATTGAGAAGGATGTTGCTACCAAATACTGGAAGGAAGCCATTAGCACTGCAAGTCACACCTTGAACCGAGTTCAATTGAAGAAGGGTACTGAGAAGACACCTTTTGAATTATGGTATGGCTATAAACCTAATGTTCATTATTTCAAAGTATTTGGAAGTAGATGCGACATCTTAAAGGAATCAAGAAATGGAAAATTTGATGTAAAAAGTGATGAAGGTATATTGCTAGGCTATTCCAGCAAAAGAAAAGCATATAAATGTTTAAATATTAAGACTCATAAAGTCATAGAAAGTGTGCATGTAAAGGTTGATGAGCTTTCAGAAAGAAATGAAGAACAGAGCAGTAAAGAGCCTAAAGATTACAAAAACTTTATGTATTATGAACCGAATACTGTACCTAAGACACATGCAATGCTGATTGGACAATAAGCATGTTAACCACTGAATTCATCTACACAAACCTTGTTGCAACATGTGCAACCAGTAATGCTAACTAAAGAAACTAAGTCACAAACAAAGGGAACCGAGTCTCAAACTGAAGAAACTGAGTCATAGACAGAGGCACCTGAGTCATAGATAGAGGTACCTGAGTCACAGAAAGATACATCTGAGTCTCAGACAGTGGAACTTGAGTATCAAACAAAAGAAAAGGACAAAATATTTGAGCATGGTGAACATAGTGGAGCAAGCCCAGAATCAAAGGTGAAGGATCTTGTACTTTCTAAATATTTTAGAAGGCATCATGCACTTGAACAAATAATTGGAAATAAGACAGAAGGTGTAATGACAAGGAGAAAGATAAAAGGTACATGTTTACTTAGTGAAATTGAACCTAGAACTATTAAAGATGGATTGAATGATGAGAACTGGATTGAAGCAATGAATGAAGAAATTGAGCAAATAGAAAAGAACAAAACCTGGACTCTTGTACCTAGACCAAAAGGAAAGAATGTGATTGGCACTAAGTGGGTTTTTAGAAACAAGATGAATGAGAAAGGTGAAGTTTCCAAAAACAAAGCTCGACTAGTTTGTTAAGGATATGCTCAAGAAGAGGGTATTGACTATGGAGAAACTTTTTCTCTTGTTGCAAGACTTGAAGGAATCCAAACTCTTCTGGCATATGTTGCACATAAAGGATTCAAGGTATATCAAATGGATGTAAAATACGCATTCTTGAATGGAATTCTTGAAGAGGAACTCTACATTGAGCAATCTGAAGGTTTTTTAGAACCTAAAAAAAAGAATATTGTTAGGAATAAGGTGTCTCAACCTTGTATATTTCCTTACATTTGATATTATTTATTTTATAATTAATTTTTTGCAAATAATGTATTTAAGTTTGATATCTATTCTGTCATTTAGTTGAGCGAACATGTTGTGTTTTCACTCCACTTGGAAGATGACAAGGATGATCAAACTTGGTCTAGATGGATCTAGGCATCCCTTTTCTATGGTAGAGGTTATTTTCCAAATGTCAGCACTTTGGACAATGTGTAAGGTAATCATGACTGAAACAGTTATGACAGATTCCTATGACAGTCATTAATATTTGTAAGAGCTAATTGTGAAATATTTGATGATGGGTGAAGACATGCAAGACATGTGGCAATTGATCATGTTGAGTACTGTACACTCTTTTGCAACCGTGGGCTTCAAAAAAAATTTTGGGTTCTTATTTTCTCAGAGAATGGTAAAACCCTAATACGGATGCCTTTTGGAAGTTGCCCTAAAAAGGGAAGTGCATGATATAAGCATTTTTAGGGTTGTGAATCAAAAGTGAAGTTAGTGTATTTTTGGTATGCTGTTATGCTGCCAGATTTGTCTTCAAGTGTCTATTATCTCCTGGAAGAACTTGCATTGCAAGTGTATTGTAAACAGTAATAGTTTTGATTAATACATTATGTAGGTTTTGGAGTGCTGGGATTTTTTACCGAAAGGTTTTCCCCAAGGTAAATCATTGTGTCATTCTCATTTTTCTATGTATGCATGTTATTGTATTATCATTCTATAATTGATAAGGGTTAAATATAAATTTGCACGATCCTCTTCTCGGGAGTTTAGCATAGGGAACTTTTTTCCGCACACTTAGTTTCCTTTCAAATATGGTTTTCAAACTACACAAAGCATTGTATGGAATGAAGAAAGCTCTAAGAGCCTGGTATGAAAGATTGCATGGTTACTTGATAAGTATTGGATTTAAGAGAACTAATGAAAATAGTAGCTTGTACATACAAGAAGGACCTTAGAAAAATATACTATTAGCAAAAATATTTATTGATGACATATTGTTTACTGGATATGATGACTTATGCAGAGAATTCTTAGAAGCTATGAGTAAGGAATTTGAGATGTCTATGTTTGGTGAAATCAAATTCTTTGTTGGCTTGCAAGTTTATCAAATGAAGGATGGTATCTACATTACTCAGTCAAAGTACATAAAAGAGATACTAAAGAAATTTGGGATGGGAGACTCTAGACCAGTTGGAACACCTATGCCTACTAGACATAAGCTATCTAAGGATGATGATTCAAAGGAGGTAAATCAGACTACATACAGATCCATGATTGGAAAACTTCAATATGTTGTTCACACTAGACCTGATATTGCATTAGCAATCGGTATTGTTGCAAGGTTTTCAGCTAATCCTTGAGAGAATCATTTGATGGCTATCAAAAGGATTCTGAGATATCTTAAGGGTACCGAAGATTATGGATTATGGTATAAGAAAGGAGGAAAATTTGATTTGAATAATTTTACTAATGCTGATTGGGGAGGAAGTGTAGATGAAAGAAAGATCACAAGTGGTGGAGAACTATTTCTTGGAAAGAGGTTAGTCTCCTGGAAAAGCAAGAAATAGAACTGCATTTCTCAATCTATAGCAGAAGCAGAATATGTTGCTGTAGCAGTGAATTGTTCAAACATCATATGGTTCAAAAAATTATTGTTAGGTATGAAGGTAGAAATCACAGAACCTATCATTATCAATTGTGACAACACCAATGCTATTAACATTTCAAAGAACCATGTGATGCATACCGAGACTATACATATTGCAATAAAGTATCATTTCTTGAGGGAATTGGTTCAGAACAAAGAAGCAAGATTGGAATATGTGAATACCAAAGAACAAATTGTAGACATATTCACAAAATTGCTAGCTAAGGATGCATTTTTGTATCTTAGAGGAAATCTAGGGGTAATTCCCCTAACTGAGGCTCACTAAAACAAAGCTTAGTGATGCATCAACCGAGCTACAAAATATACTTAACATGTTGATGTAGATATTTAAAGCTTATTGCATATGAATCAGTACAGACATGTACATTACAATTTCATTGGATATGTCAGTTGGTGTCTTTGGCATTGGTTGTCAAAGAGGGAAAGATTACTATATGTCATAATAATTCATGATGGAGGGAGAGATTACTATCTGATTAGTGAAAGAGGGAGAGAATAATGATGAAGAGATTGATGATATAGGGAGAACATTATCAGAGATAAAGATTAATGTAAGAGGGAGAAATCTGTATTTCAGTGTTTGAGGGAGTTTTGGATGAGAATTATCTAATGAAGCTAAAGACATTAATAAAATTGGATGAGAATCATAATGAAGCTAAGGACATTAATAATATTTTAGTCTTATGTCTACTACTCTATAATTCTTTTATTTATGGCATGTTGTGTTGCCATCAATGCCAAAGAGGGAGATTGTTGATGATAATTATTTAATTGTGTATTGTCATTTATGTTTACACAAGTATAGTGATGTTTACACAAGTGTCTAATCCTATCTGAGCACAATCAGTGTCTGCCGAGCTCTCTCAGGCATTGATGATGACCAAAGTGTTTTTTAGTTCTAACCGAGTTCACTCAGGCATTACAGTGTTGGTCGGGCGTTGAAGGATTTCAGTATTGACCAAGAAAAATAGTTAGTGTCAGCTGAATAATAGTGGATTATAATTTATGGATAATTAGTTATATGCAGCCAAAAAACATGAGTTTTATTATTTATTTTGAAGGATATCAAGGCCGAATTAACAAGGCTTAACATATATATGTGAGGTCAAGTTTGGATTGAATTGAGAGTGAGATAAGAGTAGTCATGTGGAATTGCATGTGAAGTGTGATATGAAGACTGAAGGTGAAATTAGATGGGATTTTGATTAAGGATAGAAAACAGAGGACTGCAATAGTGTTAGTAAACAGTTTTGCTTCAAAGAAAATGCTATCTTAAGCTTTAAAACCGCAGTATACTAACAGCTTGAATTCCTACAAGATTAGTTAGGAATTCTCTGCTTAATGTTTATCTTGATTAACAG